>CASHTH010001388.1:0-61811 GCA_030341885.1 Geodia barretti | reverse complement strand
TACACGAGAGATGAGATACTCTCTGTCGGGAAAGTAGTGGAGACTGCGGATCGGCTGGTGGTGGAAGTGTAGAAAGTTGAGGGCTTCTGAAGAGTTTCTGATGTCCCAGTAACCTATCACACCGTCAGCGGAGCCCGAAACAAACTGGTAGTCGCCCACGAAACAAACCTTGGAGATGGCGTTTCTGTGAGGTTTATCCACGACATGGACCAGACTGCGGGACCCGAGGTTAGGATCCAGGACAAAGAGAGTGTTACTGGAGCTGCTGGCTACCAGTAGGCGACCGGACGGCGAGAAGTCGAGGTCGGATATGAAACCACAGTCGTTGGTGTCCCCGAGTGAGGAACCTTCCATGGGCACAGCCACGTCTTTGGGATACCACCCGCGAGAGTCCCACTCCTTGTGAAGACACATACGAGGAAATAAACTGCACGAGAAACGCCATTCCGAGTAGAAAGTGGTTTCGGACTCAGAACCCAGACCGCTAAATTGGCGGGCAGCCTGTGAGTGGACGATCGTCATGAGCAATGATGTGACTCACCAACTGAGCCGGTAGCCGCAGCTGCACAACTCACGCACGCGCAGTGTCTGAATGGATAACGGTTGAGGCGTAGAGCAAGCTGCTGGCCTCTGAAGGAGTCTCGGATGCGCCAGTAACCTCCAGCCACACTAGGCCCACGAAACAAACCTTGATGTAGCTGGGGTTGGGATGGAGTTAGGTGGCGTCCCCCACCACACAGCGTCCTTTGGGATAGCGCTCGCCGAGAGTCAGTCTCACTCTTTGGGAACAAACATGATGCGAGGAAACAGGAGATGCCGTCCAGAATCTAATCTACACGCTCACACACTCCAGTGCACGGCCGGAAGGGGAGCGTGCAGCGCATATGGGTGGGCCGGGCATGGGGGAACGCTCGCGCATGCGCATAATCAAAATCACACGAGCAGTACTAGGTAGGTGTAGGTGTAGGTGTAGGTGTAGGTGTAGGTGTAGGTGTGTAGGTAGGTAGGTGTGTAGGTAGGTAGGTACGTACGTAGGTACAGACGTACACGTGCAAACTCTCGGCGCACTGCGCATGCGCGGTATCACTGTTGGATCCACCTCTACAGTACAGAGAGAGATCGTTGAGTTTATTCACAACCTGCACGCTGAACGTCTTCGCCATCAACTTGCCCTCACTCAATCGCCTACCCCATAGGCTACTCTCCTTCAGTGGAGGTTATAAAGAAGAGGTCTCCACGCTAGTAGCTCGCAGAGAGTCTGACACGGGCTAGCTACATTAGTAGCATGCACGAGTTGATACACGCCCTTCAGTTCGCGGTAAGCGATTATGCATTTCGCTGGTTTTCACGGCATATCTCTCGAACGCAAGCGTTTCAGGGAAATCGCCGTTTTACTTTTCAGGCTCGCGTAGTTCTAAAGCCGCTAGTAAGCCGCCTCGTAGCCGGAATAAGCGTCGACACACACAGACTCACTACAGTAGCCCTCGCTGCGCAATTGTATTTACCTAGTAGATGGTCAAGCAGTGAGATGGTGGTCATGTCACCTGGGTAGTAGCTAATGAACCAAGGAGATGTAGACCTCATGTTGTATATTATAGTTATGGTGCTTGAGGCAAGTGATTATTCCTACACCTGTTTTGATTGTTTTAGGCTGCAGAGAAGCATGTTAAGAGCATGCTATCAGCACCTATTATAGAGTGAGGACCACTGCTTCGAGCAGAGGCATGCTTTTATTATAGCTAGTATACCCACTACTTACTGCACATTGTGTCTGTGTCCCTATAATGTTTTATCTACCATGCATTTTGGATAGCTGTGCCTAATATGTCAGCCTATATAGCTACCCATGAACTTATGATTAGCGTAATATTATTACAGCTCTCATGCTGGCCAGATTGAATCTAATAACAAATTATATATATTATAATCGTAACTCACAAAGAAAAAAACTTGCAGTATCACCATCAGGTGATTTGATGTTGTAAGATTCACATAATAAACTTGCTGCACTTATGTTTTGGGGTATAGATACTTGGAGTTGGCAGAACTGTTTGGTATAGGTTTTAACATGAAAAATGAAAATGAAAATCGTATAGAAGGTATAATTTTCACATATCATAATCATTAGGCTTGGTATCTTGGCTAGTATTTCTGTCAGTGTTCCAGCAGAAACGTCGGTGACACTTGCACAGAATGACACATATCAGAACCATAGCAGAGAGGAGGATGGCTCCACTGACAACATACAACCCCACTGTGATTCCCATGCAGCTGCTGCAAGTGTCCTGACCCAGGAGCCCGCACTCTGACCCAGTCAGACACAGGGGAAAGTCAGGGTCCACCTCACAGAGTGTCCCGTTGAGAGAAACGAGCGAACCACTGTTCTTCCACCCGAGAAACGAGTAGAGTGTAGTTTCTGAATGTTCGGTGGTAGAACAGTCTTGGAGAGTCCCAATAACTGACACTCTGTCTCCGTCACACGTCACAGAGGAAATGTCGATGCACTCGTTTTTCGTGTCCGGAGCACTGGTCACGGAGCGAGACAGGGTCTGGCCCAAGTCTGTTTTGATCCGCGATGTGTCTTTGTCTGTCCAAAGAGAGCACACCAGGGACCCGCGCGGTCTCAGACTCAACTGAAACTCGGTTACAGGTATCTGGTGGGTGTCTGGCCCAGCTTTGAGGTACACTGAGTAAGAGGCATTCTCCACCTCTCTACCCAGGACCAGGCTGTCTAGCACCACCTCACATTTGACTCCAACCTCACACGACCGGTTAAACGGAGTGTCCAGCATCAACTCGGCTTTCACCACACCATCGCTGTGTGTTCTAGTCTCACTGGTCAAACCACAGAGGGATAATTCATCCAGTGGGGTCCACTGTACTCTGGGTGCTGGCCAGCCATACCCACTACAAGTCAAGAGTGTCCCTATGAAATTTTCCGGGACTTCAAATAAAGTTTCAGAGTTTTTCTTGGCTGGCAGCAGGTTGATTCCTTTACCAGGAGTGATGCTATCAATGACAGGTTTATCTGTGGGTGTATAGAAGAGGGGCAACAATATTCAAACCAGGCATGCCATGCCATGGGGAAATAGTTAAGCAATTGGCCTGGCATTTACCACTGGCACCCACCATGGTATATAGCATAAAAATTTTAATTGATGATGACTGAGGAACTCTTTAGTCCACTATAATACTAACGAGGAGGTAATTATAGATTATCCAGCTAAAGGATCCCAATTGGATACTTGTTACTCAATCAGACATATGATACAATAGTTGAAATTCTCACAGCAGGGTTCTATAGCTACATACAAGTGTAGAAATATTAAAACGATGGGGGATATAGGGATTGCTCAAAACATGAAAAAAAGAAACAAGGGGTTAATACACAGCTAATGCTTGTTGTATATGACTCAATAGAACAAAGATATAGGGATGGTATCATGTAGCTCTAATTTGTGCATTTGCTTCCTAAAAACCTTTGTTTCTTCCTTCTCGGTGCTTTGAGCCATCCCTATATCCCCCTTCACTCCACTTGCACATAATTTATACTCACGGATGACGGTGAGATGGACGGAGGCCCTGCTCTCTCCCCAGGGATTGCTGGCCACACACTGGTAGAGACCAGAGTCAGCCGGCTCCACTGGCTCCTCCCACACCAGACTCAGCTCGCTCCGGGTCAGCTCATACGTGTAGTGTATGCTGCTGGGAGTCGAATGGGAGTGCTGCAGGAAATTATCATTACCAACTATAAAGCGACTATTTGTAGCGAAGATGGCCAATCTAGTACACTCAAAATGACTAATTGGAGTGAAGCGAGCTCACCTAGTGGTTTGAATTGCACAATTCTTCTGTATTATTATTTGTGCATAGACGGCGATGTAATAACTACAATTACGGCAAATTTTACACTCACTTGCATTGTGTTAGTTCTTGCAACACGAGTTTAGTTGTAGGCATAAGGCAGGCCAGAGCATAATTATTATGAAATGACTATATACATGCACCACATGTTCCTCAGCAAAGGTGGGGCAAACATCCACATGCTATCCACATGTAGGTTGTGCAACAAAATGATCTCTTACAGAAATGTCCCAGGATAAGGATGGAGTGGGACGTCCGTCAGCAGAGCATCTGAATATGGGCTTTGTTTTCTCTCCACTAAACAGGACCACAGAGTGGGTCGAGGAGCTGGCACTGTTGTAGGTCACCCTCACCACTGGAGGCCCTACTGCTTCAACTAAAATATTAACAATGATAACACCTTACAGAAGACTAGATACTAGAAGGTGAATGCAGGGCATTTTTGGTGAGTGGGAGCGAGCACAATGACTGTATCTGCACGAGCTATCCTAGAACTTGGACCTTTGAACCACAAACACGGAAAGAGGTACAGCCACCAAAGAGTGCAGCGAATGCCGTCAAATGGACAGGAATTCTCTGACTGGCTATATAGATCGCACATGGAGGACCGAGAGCTAGCTAGCTAAGGCACCGTGCAAAAGATTGAAATCTGCGCACTGTATATATACGACCAAGAAATCATTTTATAAAAAGAAGCGTGACGTACAGTGACATATAAAAATAGAAAAATTGCGTCGTTCGGACTACTATATAGGTTAGCTCGCTCCCACTCGCCGATAAAATTATAAACAGAGACTAGGAAAATATGTGGTAACAGGCGGACAGACAGACAGAGAACCAAGTGCTGCGCATTGAGGGTTCTGCAAACGAGACATAATTAGGAAAGTGCAGGTGTGGTATAATTAAAACTGAAAAGTGGGGGGACGTGCTCAATAATTATTGGCCGCGTGTCACACCCATCTACATACTAGTGCCAAAAACCAAACATGAAAGCTGGGAGGGCTTGGCCGCCTCTCTTTGGTGGGCTACCTAGACCTATCCTCTACCCCCTGTCTCTGAATTCATCACGCGACCATTTACAAGTGGCTAGCTATATGAATTACATTGAATAATGTCGTATAGCATAATGTTTTGTTGCATAACGTGTACACATCAAAATAAAATATGTAGCTCTGTACACGTATACCACATTAGGAGGTTTGATGGTCTCACCAGTGACTAGAGGTTGACCTCATCAGATTGACTGAATATGCCATGTCATAGAGTGTGTTGCTGACCACACAGTAATAGACACCAGTATCCTCACTGCGGGCTTCCACCAGGACCAGTCTACTGGACACTATCTCTCCTCTCTGCAATTTTGCAGGTCAAAGTTTGCTGTATACTGTACTTCTTAACAAAAAGTTCAGCAGAATGGATTAGCATAAGGAGCACCGGAGACCTAACAAAACGGCTTATAGTTCTATAATATAGTGTAAGCAATGTTAGAGTGAAAGTGATAATTCCACCTGGACTGGATTCTACTGAGCATGCCAATATAGTGCTGACACTGGTTCATTCAACTGGCTGCAATGAATACATGAAGCTGAGCTGACAGACCCATAGTGTGTGAATGGGAGCACTCATGCATGTGTTTGCAGCTCTTTTAGCTCAAAGGTCCACTTGTGGAACAAGAATACAATGATTTGCCAATGTCTCAGAGCAATTTGCACCCTTCACTTGCATAAAGGTATCCATGCATGGGGAATTGGATACCCTACCACACTTTGTATATGTAACGTAAAATCTCTAATATATACTGCTGTTCCTAAGGGTTTAAGTGTCAAAAATGTACACAAAGTGCAATACCTCTTCATTGCTGCTGATGTTAGCATTTTGAAAGAGTGTACGGTGACTGGGAACTATAATTTCGGGAGGAGTCCCTGCTCGTTTCCAGGTAATAATTGGTGTTGGAGAGCCAGTTGCAGTGCACGAGAGAGTGGCATTCTGGCCCTCAACAACAGCCACAGGCGATGGCTGCTCCAATATGGCAGCTGGAACTGCAGAAAAACAGGTCCCCCACTAACATACTCATGTGTCCGCTAATGGTTCTATGAGTGGGCAATTCGTATACATGAGTGGGCAGGTCCTTGCATGTACTTGCCACATCAACAGTTTTGAATTCAACTTACTGAATAGTCTCAAATGAATAGAAGCGGATCTAGTTGTGGGGGAATTACTGATCTGCTCAACTGTGCACACGTACTCCCCGGCATTATCAGTAGTCACATTGGTCAGGAGCAGGCTGCTCCCTGTGGACTGATACTCTATGCTGGTGTCGTTCACACTCAGGTCTCCTCTGTTTGGTAAAGACCACGTGATGTGTAGGGTAGTCTCTGGTGGTAGGAAGGTCGAGATGTGGACAGAGAGGGTCACTGTCTGGTTTATCACTGCCGCGACAGTCTCCTGGTCGGCAATAATAGCTGGACTCTCTGCAATCACATTGGAGTATGGTATACTCATTGCTATGTTAGCATTAGTTTTAATCATGCCCTATCAGAGCATATCTCAATTATTACTTGTTGTAGTACTGTATTACAATTTCACGGTTTAGTGGTTAGAGACGTCAACAAGACTGACCGCTGGTCAGTAGGATGACCGAGCTTTCTCCGGTGTCTCTGTGCCAGCAGCGGTAGTTCCCAAGGTTCTCCTGTCGTAACTGGGCCCCGCCCACTATCAACCGGCTACTCCCCGATGGGAGTCGAGCCACGTCAAACGGGTTTCGCTCGCCTCCGACTCTCTCCCAGGTGAGTCTGGTCGAGGTCGTGGGTTCCCCGGTGGCGCCGCAGTCGAACCAGTAGCCAGCCAGGTCAGAGTCCAGTTCCAGGGAGGCTACTCCTGCCACAGGCCAGGTGGGCTCTGAGTCAATGCCCACCCTCGTCTGCGTCAGGCTGATACGGCCCAGACTCACATGAACTGCAGAAATAAGAAATATCATACATTCTTTATTGCAGATTAGATAACCAAAGTATCAACTAAAAGCTAGTATGTGGTTGACAGGGTAGCAGCATAGTTATTGTACACGATTAATACACATAGCCTAACAATCGTTCTTTGAAAAATATTAGTGCTGACATTTCGACTACTCACTGCAGTCATCATCAGTGGTAATGTATCTGCAGATTACGGATAGGATTTTCAATATAACACAACTGCAAGATGGAGTAAGCTCCTTGCAAGGATGGGAAACCACATTCCAAAAGGCTAGAGTGTGTAGCACCCTTCTCAGCCTACATCCCCATGTTTGTACACATGAGCACGCCGGCCAAATAGCTTTTCCATTTGGGCATGTATGAGTGTGTAAATCAGCGTGTAGTATTATGGCTGATCAGCAGTAATTGTCGCAAGTAAAATCTGTAATTGCTGGGGTTAGTTGTAAAGTTAACGTGCACAGTTGCAGCTAATTGTGACTCTTTCTGCCACGTAGTCGCCGTGGAGTATAATACATCGCCAGCAAATGATAGGCTCATGCGGCAAAGAGCTAGCGAGCTAGTTCTTTGGCTAGCTACACTCACTTGCGGTCGTTAGTAACAAGACGTTGAGTCTAATCTGCAGCGGATGAAAATTGGAGATGAAGAACGACAGTAGCATGGTTCAATCAGTTCCAGATATTACTGGAGTCTTCTGCAAACAGGTCTTCAACCGTTTTTTCCAGCGGAGTACGTAATATCGCGTGACCGCGCATGCGCAGATACTAAAAATTGGTGTGCCCGGCCCGACATCATCAACATGGTTTGATAATCTTTACGCCTTGTATATACGATATTATCCATGATCGAACTTTGAAATTTGCAGCACAGCAATACGATCATCACAGCAGTCACTGAAACACACCTAAAATAAACACAACAATAAAGGAACGTGCAGGCAGAATTTGTGTTTTTGACGTTTAGCGTCTCTTGTTTCCAGAGCCAGCCATGAGGCTGAGGATGCGGATGAAGATATTGACAGTGTCCAGGTAGATGCCCATTGACCTGCACACACAATCATACATTGTTCCCAGGAACAATAAGAGTTGGTATGCACACAGAACAATACCTAATACTTTAGCTACTGCAAAAATTGATTGCTAATCAATTAATTCTTGGCATGACAAAGTCACAGACTCAAGTGTTCCATTCATGGCAATATTGCACAACTTTCCCTGGAGCCAAAATAGAGGAGACTCCACTTTGGAGTAATGCACAAATCTAGACGTTTACCTATAACTTTAGGCTATGTCTAACAGCATCCTTTTTCTTTTACCGTCTGAGTACTCATTGCAAAACTGCCTACATAATTATTATACATGACCAATAACTATAATATTATTATACCAAACATAGGGGCATAATAATTATGACCAATCACTACAAAGAGAGATTCGAAAAAAAATGGGGACTTGGTTGGCTCCCTGAATGCTGCTAACATGTTAACGGGGTCGTAGTGGTGGTCGTGCTCCGCGTGGTGGACTATCTTCTGAGTGTCGTAGAGAAGGAATCCCCCAAACAACACGAGTCCTCCGTACATGTAGACTGTGTGCAGTGCCGAGAATATTGCTCCTCCAGGTGCAGCAAACATCCCTCCTGCACATGCAACACAACAACAACTGTACGTATCACCCCATGCATTAAGGGTCTGTAAATGTGCCTCATGGTACTGTGGAAATACATAGGCACAATAGGGCAATATTAATTTTAGTAACATCTTCTAAATTAGCTCTCTTTGGCGAGTGGGGAGCGAGCTAACCTAGTGGTCCGAATGGCGTGATTTTTCTATATACACGTCGGATCGACCATTAACTGAGCATGCATCAGGATTACGCGCTTCTTTTTATCCGATATCATTTCCACAAGGGTTGGGTTGGTTGGTAGATAACTGGGCAAGTGGCCCCACACCCACAAGGGGTTGGGTTGGCTGGGAAAGTCTCACACACAAGCCGATCTGAAAAAGGCTGGAGTAAGCCACATTCAAACAACAGCAGTGTGTATAATACGAGTGAAGGGGCTAAAGCAGGATAAACCGTTTCATCCATCCCTACATTCTAAGAACGTATACTACTGTACTTTGTGTGTGCAGATGGTATGTAGGTAGTGGTTTTTAGATGAGCAAGAGGTCATTTGCACCTGGACACATTCTGCAGAGGGTTAGGCTTATCAAAAATGCGAGGAGAATGTGAACAAGGCTGTCTAGTCCATGGCTCCCTATCTCTAGAACAAAGGCCCTACAGCAAAGCTGTTTAATTCCTTGCATTAGAGCAACAAATCCACAAATAGACAGAGTTAGTATAAGGGATATATACAGTACAGTAGCAGGAGATAATGCGATTACAACAGTGCCTAGCAGATGGCTGGTTCACTTCTCTTGGTAAATGGAAGTATGTATGCAAGTATGGAGAAGCACAAGTCTCCCATCTGGAGTCAACTCTGGCATTGTAACTGGAGGCTGCCAGTGCCAGGTTCCCAGATGGGCACCAACCACTGCTATCAGTACTAATGGATGGAGAGGGTGCATTACCAGTGTAGCGACCCCAGAGTCTGACTCCCTACAGACTTACAGTGTTTGTATACTTCCTATCCAGGTCACTATACAAGTGTTGCTGAATTTAGCGGGAAACGCTTCGGGAGAAAATCTTTGTGCATTTTGCGGTTCATTAGGCGTCGGTGAAATTACATACGACTGTATGCTGAACTGTGAGATCAGCAATGTGGAAAGGTTTTCTCTGCGGTATTTGCTTTTGCCAAGGAAACACTGGCTCGAGCATTTCCCACTAATATGTACCAATGGAAGAGACAAAGACGACTCCAAGTCCAAGGGCTAGAGGACCGCCCCACTTGAGGTACTTGTCGCTGGGAGCACAGGCAGCAGTCAGACTGAGACCTCCCACTACTCCCGCCGTGTAGAGAGCTGCACGACCCACCAGGGGACCTGTGAGAGGGAGAGGAGGGGGAGGAGAGAGAGAGGGAGGAGTGGGGAGAGTGAGGGGGAGAGGAGAGGAGAGGAGAGGGAGGAGGAGGAGGAGAGGGGAAGAGTGAGGGGGAGGGGGAGAAGAGGAGGTACACAGGAAGGCTAAAGAAGAGCGAGTAAAAGATTCACATAGCCATAATTATACTGTACCTGCTAGGTGCAAAGTACACACGGCATTACATGACGATGTGATGCCGAGTGCACAGCCTACATCACCAGTTTCTTACGGAGGGAACAGTAATCTGAGATACTAGTAAGCATTGGAATCTACAACACTTCCTCAAGTTAATTGGATGCTAAACTGCAATTTATCAGGTAACCCCCCAGCATGCAGTGAGAAATGAGAGTATTCCTCTGGAGCCCACCCACCAGCAAAGGCGACGAGAGGTGCCATGGTGAGTCCCATGATGGAGGTGAAGAGGGTGAAGGCCCCGATCTTGGCAGGCAGAGTCTCTGGAGTGTAAGGGACTGAGTAGCAGAGGAGGGCTGATCCGATGGATCCCACACCAAACAGGAGCATCGACTGCAGGCCAGAGCAGGGACTAACAGGACTTGTACTGTATATGGGTATTCTTCTTTGGTGCAGAGTGCAAAGCGCGGGCACTAATAGCATTCTTCACCGGAAAACGTAAGATACAGCCAATTAATTATGTGTATACAGCGTGGGGACTTATAAGCTCTCTTCACCGGAACTCTTTTGTGTGATAGTCTAATGTAGCCTTGAACCTAGGTGATCCCCACTTTAAGTTTACGTGGATTTATTGTACTTACGGATGACCTCAGTTATCATGGGATCACGCCTACATACATTTCATTCCCTTAAAGCACAATGCACAGAAGTCAATGGGGAAGTTTCAACATACAGTTATAAGAAGAGCCCATTTACGGTAGTAACTTAGAAATATGTACATTCCAGTGAATGAGTGCATATCAATGCAACGAGACTTGTACAAGTAATGTGTACAAGTAATGTGTACAAGTAATGTGTACAAGTAATGTGTACAAGATCAAGTACAAAATGTGCTCATGATCTACATGTACAGTACATATGCAGGCCATAAGATACACATGGGCCTGGTTTACGAACATGTGTTGTGCATTCCAATGAACGTGCACATGACAGGTGTAGCATGATGCAACCCTAATACATCTAATACAGGGTGTGTACCCTATTGTGAGGCATTCCTCACTGAGATGTACATTTGTAATGGCTGCGCAAATCATCGTCCATCATTAATGTGCACTAAATAGCAGAGTATTCTCAAAGTGGTACACAGCCAAGAGTGAGCTCTGGTCACAAGCGCCAGTAATTATACACACCAAATAATAACAGGGTCATCTGTTGTACTGTTAGTGGGGTATAGTGTTGTTGTATGTGTATACTCACAGCCATAGGCCGGCCAGCCATGAACCTCATGACTGAGGTAGCTCTGGTGGCTGCAAACGCTGCCACTGACGTCACTCCAAGACCACTCGCAAAAGAGGTGTACGTGCTGCTGACTCTCTGACGAACAGCTTCAGGCCAGAACCTGGGGGGGACAAACACACATCAACAACACATGAAACCTCTTTACTCATAACGTGTAGTATTAAGAATACGGCAGTTAATCTGATTGCTCAAGTAGAAAAAGTCCACTTAGAACGAGGAGGATCACCAAGTAAAATCCCCAGGGCCTTTGTACTACATAATCTGAAACGTTTTCTGTTTTGTGCACGCCACGATATAGACGACGGAGTCATGGAAACCACACGATACAGGAAGTCTCAAGCCCTGTAGTAGCGTCTTCGTTGTGCTCGGAACACGACGCCTCGGTCTTCTAATCTGCGCAGCTTCTTACGACTCGTCATCTTATGTAACTATTACATAACATCACTGTCCTTTCTCTTCCTTTTCTCCTCCCTCTCCCCTCTTACACGGAGTATGTGTACCTTGCTCTGTCGATGGCACCGGCCTCATTGGACAGTCCCAGTCCATAGAAACACAGACTCCCAACTCCAAATAGAGCACCGCCTCCCAGGATAGCACGGCCTATGTTATCCCCTGCAAATATCAGTGAGTGGACTCTATACTGAATACTGTATGTGCCTAACAGCCAGTGAAGAGAGCTATGAACCTTAGCTACATTCATCACTTTATTGCGTTGCATGTGAGCATTGGGGCATATAAAGTAAATTACAGCAGTGGGATAAATTATGTATCTGGAGTGGAGAGAACTCACCGCCGAACCTGGCCCTCAGTCCGCTGCCCTCGACAGGAACGGCCCTCACAGTTCTGACCTCCCCACTGGCCAGTCGCCTCCACAACCGCCCCACCATCTCCCTCCCTCCTCTTCCCACACCCAGCTGAGCTGGTCTGCACAGCGCCACCGCACTTTTGGAGATGGTAAATGCCAGCATTACTTCTCCGTTGCAGCACGCTAAAGGTTGATGCAATGGTTCTAAATAGTGCCCACCTCACCCCTGCACTTTGTTGTTACCTTGGATACGGAAAACAACAGCGTGCTCCAAGCCTGGCCAGCAAGGAGTGGAGTGTTCAGGTCTTGATCTCGCACTGAGCCTCGCGCAAGGATGTCTCACTGGTAAGAGTATTAACATTCGTGCACAACTGGACCTATGGCTGACCGCGAACTCCCCGTTTTGAAGGCTGTACAACCACCAGTGGCACTCTGCTCAGCAGGGTATTGGAGATCTACTACTGGAACATGAGCTCCCACAACAACCTCCGAAACCTGAAAAGGTTGACGAAGAGTTCTGAATGCATGAAACACACAAGCACTGTCTTTGATGGCCTGCTCAATAACACACACTTTGTTTTACTCTGAAACCTCACTTGCCATGGAGGCCTCATTATGGCTCAGATGCTACCACAGTAAATGTGTGCCTGAAATTCCTGATAGCCTACTGGGAATGTGACTCACCCCGGTCATGTCTATTTGGCACGCACAGGACAAGGTGGTAGCCTTCAACAAGGTGGCCACCATGTACATCAGGTATACCCTGGTCTTCCGAAAGCTGGAGGAGTGCTACGATCAGATGGTGCATCCGCAGAAACGCAGACTCATTAGACACATGCTTGATGGAACCATTGGAAGGTGCAACTCTTTTTATTATGTAGTAGAATGGGTTCATTCCCCATCCGAGCCTTTGATGCATATAGATGACATCTTGCTATTTGCTTGCCGGTTTGTGTCCCTCAGGATACTGGAGATGAAGCAGGAGCTGTTCAGTTTGGAGCTACTGGAGTACAGCTACTTTGATGACCTTCTGACTGACATGAAACTTACTCCAGTGAGTAGATCTGTACACACATACGGGTTGTGAGAGATGGGGGTGAAAGTTAGGCATCCTCTAGCATGAAGAGCCAAGTTATTTTTATGATAATAGAGGGTGTTAGACAGTAGGATGGAGCAACACACTCTCTCCCAACCCTTTGCTTCTCCTTTGCTCCTGCTTGTCGTGGGTTAAAGGGGCACAACAAAAAACCTTTCGATAGAAACAAAAGGGATGAAATTCTCATTCAAAGCAGTTGCAACTTCACAAGACTCGACTGGATTGAGGTTTCCAGTCTCCAGTGTGATACAGGTCTTGTTTTGTCCACAGGCAGATGTGGAGCTGCCCATCCCGCGCTACTTTCTGAGCGAGAATGCCAAGGTTCTGAAGGAGAGAGAAAAGCTGCTGGGGTCCATCCTGGCTCAAATGGAAGCTCAGAATGACACCAAGGTGAGTGTCTGTGTGTAGGCAGGAGGGTGGGAGGGATAGCATGTTCATGGAAAGACTGTAGCAAAGTGTATTGTACATATGCTCGGCATACATGTATGCTTGGCATTAGCAAAAGATGTTCACCTTGTCCTTGCTAGTGCATTGTCATGCTCGTACTTCATACTTTGCTGTACATACAATATTATGTTGAATGCATCAGTGCAGTTGATCCCCATTCATGACGCACGATTTTATGTGTGTACATGTGCTATTGTAGTGTTTTGATGCGTGCTCCCCTCATGTACATACGTTTGATTCTCTAGCCAGAAGAAGAGGTTACAATGACAACAGAGGAAGCTATCCAACTCATTCAAGTAATCTACATACGTACTTTAGCTTTAATGGCACATTACATTGAGTGAATGTACACATACACAGGTTCATGAGAGGGCTCGCCAAGGTCAACTTAGGGCAAGGTTCATGAAGGATATAAAGTGAGCACCTACGTATGTAGTATGCACACATTGGACAAATCTCCATTACCTGCTCATACATGTATATACATACATACATATGGTACACATCATTTTCCATCCTCACTCTCCCCTTGTTGCTCACACGATTGCAAAGACCTGTACGTAATTAATAACAGATCGAGTGTCAAAAATGGCTTTTGACCAGTTTGTCCTAGAGTTATTGTCCATCCTTCTCCCTCTCCTCTCCCTCCCTCTCTTTACCGCCTACCCCTTTCCTCTCCTCCCCCCTTCCTCCCCCCCCCTCTCCTGCCCTCACCCATCTCCTCCCTGTCCCCCAGACTCCAGGCAGAGAGAGACAAACAGTCAGAGCTGAGAGGTCACCCTAAACTGGACAAGACCATGGCTGCCACCATCATTCAGAAGGTGTGTGTCCTCAGATTTGCTTCACACAGTACTCGGTTATACAGCATCGCACGTGTTGTTTCGGGTGTTCTAGCAGAGTTGTTGATGTGTGCCTTTGTCTTGTGTGTTGTAGCCCCTGGCTGTTGAGCTAGTATGTACATACCTGGTAACTCAGTTTGTGGGTGGAGCACTCTGCCTAGATTACAGAGTGATGTGGGTTCAAATCCCACCCACCCACGGCAGCTCTTTAAAAAGGTTGTCCTGGGTTTTCCATTGCTGTGTTGTTTGCCTTTGCTTTGGCCTGCGACCTCATTGCTGTTTACATGAACATGACTATGTATGTGCATCTGAAACTGTCCATGGTGAAGTACAGTATGAGTCACAACATAGGACCCAGAGGCACTAGTATTGAACTCTCCGTGTCTGTGTTGTTAGATGTGGAGAGGGTTCTCCCAGAGAAGAGCGGTGGAAGCCATGAGAGCTGAAGAACTCGTCTTCCTTGGAATGGTATACACCTGTCCAACTGCCTTTTTACTGTCATCTTCTGTTTTTGGATGCTTTGAGTACTGTATTATGCATTGCATAGGCACTGCCTGTTGTCAAATCTCAGAGGCACACGGCAGCTTACCTGGCCAGGAAGACTGAGGTGAGTCTACAGTGCAGTCTGTCTGTTTACTCTAGGGATGTTAGAAGTGGTACATCTTTATTGCTGGATGTATCATATGTACATATGTACATATGTATCCAGGAGAAGAGGCATGGAACTCAAGAACAGTATGAGAAGGAGTATATCGAGGTAATACAAGTATATGTACATGATTTGGGTGCAATAGCTTCTAAATATTAAGGGGCCTATCAAATCTGATTGACAGCATGTGTGTAAAGCAGGATTTGTATGAAGGGAGAAACTTTTAGTGGTTCAGTGCTAAACTGGAGTTGGTGGCACTGATTGCTTGCTTGCTTGTTTGTCAGTTTACAGTGACACTACACGGTGTCTGTTATGACCAGAAGCAAATAATATGATCACTCAGGCTCTGGACACAGTGAAGCAGAGACTGGAGGAGACCGAGGGACCGGACGTGAAGGAACAGATGCAAGACCAAATCAGACAGTGGTTTATCGAGACCAGGTGCACCATGTGTGTGTGTGTGTGTTTTAACTAAATACGGACGTAATTCGAAAATGTCAAGCACGTTTCCACTCCATAAAACCACGCCAAGAGCGAGAATTGGCCATTATTAGCAACAGCCAACACCACAAAATCGAAAAATGGGGGAGTGCAACACACAAAGTAGCTTCTGGTACACGTGTGTGCATTGAGCATGTTCAGTAGCTATTAGAATAACCATGGAATGCTGTGATTGGAGCTGTTCATTGGCCTGCAGGGATGCCACGGGCAAGTTTCCCGACTATCCAGATGAGGAGGAGGGAGGTTCAGAGGCCATCTTCAAGAAGAGAGAGGAGCTAGTGAGTCTTTTAACAATAGAACCACTCGTAGCGGTTCTAGTTTTAAGAGGTGTCCAATGTTCTAAATGTGTTTCTACTTTCTTTTTACCGATGCATTGTTTCCCCCTCCACAGAAAGCAGATGATAATGAGGTAATGTACAATACTGTGATTCTCTGGCCAGTGTGTATGTGCTTGCTTTTGTTCACACGATCATTATCAGGAAGGTAAAGGAAAGAAAGGAAAAGGCAAGAAAGGAAAAGACAAGAAAGAAAAAGGAAAAAAGGGCAAGAAAGGAAAGAAAGGGAAAAAAGGAGACGAAGTGAGAAAAAGTGCACTGCCCGGGAATCGAACCCGGGTCGCAAGAATGGGAATCTTGCATGATACCACTACACCAGCAGTGCTTCTGTGAGGTAGTGTGAGAGAAATTTACTGTGCATTCTCTAGGAAGAGGAATCGGGATTTGTGTTGGCTCCATCTAATTTCGTCCCTACTCTAAACGATTCGTCACTAAACTATGCCAGTAAGTCCTTGTATGGTATTACATACAGCTCATCTATTGAGGCTATTCATTTCAATAGGTACGTGGCAAGATCGAGATGAGTCTGTTAATCTGCTGCAGAAACATGATGTTGAGCTTATCAAAGATGCCAAGAGGTGGGCATAGGGCAAAGTCCATGTTAAAATTTGCGGTGTTTACAAACGCACCATGAAAACATTGGTGCATAGAGCACAGACAATGAATATGCTTAATGACTACTTTCGTTCCAGTGTGTTGAAAAGGAATTTCACTTTGTAACTTTCGTGGGTTGGTTGTTAATGATCCATGCCCAACAATAATGCTCCACGGATACTCAAACCTCGAAAAGTGTTTCTCTCCATTGTCTTCTACTCTTACGGTGTACATTTTTGTTGTATATACAAATGCAGGGTAGAGATTGAGGCAGAGATAAGGAAACAGGTCGATGAGCTAATGAGAGAGGAGCTCAAGAACCTCAAGTTGGTAAGAATCTCTCGCTATGTATTTCTGTCTGTCACCTGAAGATTGGAAGCAATGTGTGTAGTAACTGCTCTGATTGCAGGCTATTGAAAAAGACAAAGGGAAGGGTAAGAAAGGGAAGAAAGGGAAGAAGGGTAAAAAAGGAGTAAGTTACGAGGCTCTGTCCAAAATAGCCATGCTATGAAAATGGTGTACTCTGTAGAAGAAAGGTAAAAAGGGCAAGAAAGGCAAGAAAGAAAAAGATCTGACTCCAGACAGGTCGGCATACTATCGTGTCCCTTTCACTTTGTGTCATCCAAGGATATGCTTCATCCTGCTACTGTGTTTACTGTAAACACAGGTCCATAGAGGATCTATACACTGAGCTGGTGAGAGAAGGGATCATCGTCAAATGTCCCAAAACTCGTCTCTCTGAATATGTGGGAGAGTACAGGTACATACAGTGTGGCTTGTGTGCACACACTGTCCAGCAGGTTTTACTGATACACGTATATTGATCAGTTTCCTGGCTACTACACTGCGGAGATCAGGGATTGAGCCCATGCCTTCAGTGTATGACGTGAAGAGACTGGTGACTGAGCACTGCATTCTACCCATGGGTCAGGAAGTTCTCTTAGACATTGGCATTCAGAGTGACCTGTCCCCTTAGCGTGTACTGTACAGTCCCTTGCTGTTAATGTGCGTAGTATCTGTCTAGTGCAATATTTACCCTATATCTGATGCTGTCACTATACCGGAATGATACTTGAATTTCTCACTCACAATCTAACGGTCCTTTCAGAGTGACCTGTCCCCTTAGCGTGTACTTGTACAGTCCCTTGCTGTTAATGTGCGTAGTATCTGTCTAGTGCAAGATTTACCCTATATCTGATGCTGTCACTATACCGGAATGATACTTGAATTTCTCACTCACGATCTAACGGTCCTTTACCGCTAATTGGTCAGATGCTTGCCAATAATTAGTTATTTAATGTGAATTATGTGCAACTTCTGCCTTTGTCCCACCTACATACACATACTGTACATCAGGGTCCCAAGCAGTACACGAGAAGGCCCCTCACATCCCGTCGCTAATGATCACTGGTCCCCGTGGAGTAGGGAAGAAGATGCTGTTGCAGGCAGTCTGTACTGAGGTGGGGGCCAATCTGTTTGACCTGACTCCTGCCAACATTGCTGACCGCTACCCCGGCAAAGCCGGCCTCAACATGCTGCTTCACATGGTCTTCAAGGTGCAAGCTGCCATACACTTCTCTAACACTATGACAGTGACCTCAGAGCCCAAGATGTGGGCAGTGGATGCTACACTCACAAATAGTCGTTTCTCACTGCAAATCTAAAGAATTTACCACCATTGTTAAAGTCCTACCCACAAAATTAACACATGCGTACTGCTATAGCAAAACTTCTAATGTCCCTACCAAAGCATAAACACGTGAATAACAGATTTTTGAGTTTTTCAATACATTTTGGAGCTTTGTCTCCATGTCCTATAGTTTTTCAGTCCAACTCAGTATCTCCACAAAATAATTATGCAGATACATAATACGTCAAAGAAATGTCTCCCAGCCTAGACATTCGTAGTGGTTAGCTCTCCCTTAAAGAGGTTTTCCACTTGTTGTGGTGTTGGGGACATTCCAAGACTCTCTAAGTCATTCATTACAACGGTATCATCGTACTGTTATAAACCCGGGGAGTTTCCAACGTGAGGGAATGTTTGGTCATCATTAAGATAATGAGGGTTAATAGTGGTTGCTAAGGATGTAGCAGTACCTAATTTCCTGATGATTAAAGAATGGTAAGTGGGAAAAGTTGTAGAAGGGGGCAGTCGCAATAAGATCATTTCCTGCAAAACAACCTGGCACGCTCTGTGTATTATTATTGGCATGCAAAGTGAACATACAGGGTAGTACCTAGTGAGGGATTTTCTAATTGGCCAGTAATGCATGTGGGGAGAGTTGGCTAGCCATGAAAGACTCTTTAACCCCCCACCCCAGTTCTCAAGACTGGGCACCCAGTGTCCTGCTCTCATGTCATGTCATGTGTATTTGTGTATGTGTTTTGTATGGATACTTTGGGATTTGTGGATATACGTATGTATGTTGGTGGTGGTTTTTATTTATTTATTTCTCTATCTAAACTATCTATCTATATACCTATGGCTGGTATGCTATGAACTGTGGGAGTGTGTGTGTGTGTGTGTGTGCTATTAGTGTCTGTTTCGCAGGTGGGGAAGGCTTGGGCTCCATCAGTGGTCTTCATTGGCGACTGTGAGAAGACTTGGATGAAGAAGGTGCCCAAAACTGACAAGGTGAAGTTATCTCCAATCTTTCACTAAGACCCCGCAAACACAACCAAGACATGCTCCACTCATCAATGACACACACACACACACACACACACACACACGCACACACACACACCAGTAATCAGCAATAGCATGTGACTAGTTTTGGTACATATGTATGTCTATCCAGAGTGACCCCAAGAGGGTAAAGAAGGCACTGCCCAAGATCCTCAAGACCTTGAAGCCAGAACACAGAGTTCAGATCATCGGAGTCAGCTCGGCTCCATTCGGTGAGGGGCACAGCCCATCTCCCTACTCTTTCCTCACCTAATGTTCCCAAACAGATGCAGAGGTAAAGGGACTGTGTGTGATGTACCAGAGAATAGTAATGGTTCCAAGACCTGACTATGCTTCCAGATACGGTGTGTGGTAATTCACATATTGCATGATGCTCTATGATAGAAAAGCTCCATAATACGCTTGCATGCGTACGTACGTTAATAATACAGTGCTCCAAGCTATGACAGTGGAAAGTGCAGTTTTTGAAACTGCACTTTCTACTGTCTTAGCTTGGAGCACTGTAGTTCATTATGCTATATACAACTTTTAACTTTTTTAAATGAAGTCAGTCATATAGTTGCTGACAGCGATGTAGTTTTCATGCACTGTGCCACGAATTATGCATTTTGTACATTACATGTAAGTATAGTGTGCCCACTGCCTCGTACACAGTGATGTGGAGGGCCATGATAGAGTGGGTGGGTGGGGCCGGCTCCATCAGTGGGGCCCTGGACCTCAGCTCCCTGGCCAAGATCAGTGACGGCTACTCGGCCGGCCACATCGACAAGGCTGTCACCTCTGTTCTCTCAGAGAGAAGAGTTCAACAGGTCAGAGTCCTCCTGTGCTATGTATATGCGACACACTTGCTGCTACGTATTTAACAACTAGTTTATCATACACCTGGTCCGGCCGAATAATTGTTCGATGCATAATATGTACACATGAGGCCCAGCGACTCGGACATGCACAATGCATCACTAATATGCAACAATTTATAATGTTGTACGGGGAAGAAGATAAACATAAAGTCACATTGGCTCGGGTTTACAAAAACCTGCTTACCTGCACTGTGCCACTTAGGCCTTGCGTAATTCTGCCCCAAGAGTGTAATAATTATATACCAGGAGCACTAATTTATTATTCGAAGGCTCACCTGCTCCTGTTAGCTCGTATAATACATTATGCATCCATGCAACTGCACTACAGTTGTATCAACATGTTTTCCGTGTTTAAAACCCTTTGGACGCCATGGGGATCTGCTTAAATAAGCAGAAATTGATGTATAAAGTATTAGCGCCTAGTATTATAACCCCATATAAATTCTTATGGGCTTATGGAGGAGGCCCTGGACACATTTATGTGTCCGCGGCTGGTTAAGTGTTAACTGATTCGACACGGTACTGTGGATTATTATGCAGTTGCGTCGTAAGCCGTTGACGGCCTCTGAGTTCCTAGCACCTCTCTCCAAGATGGATCCCATCTATGCAGAAATAGAAGATGGATTCAAGGTAAAGTGACATAATGTACGTAAGAGAGGGAGAGATCAGGGAAGTTATGTACGAGGAAGGAGAAGAAAGGGGTGGGAGCAGGAGATATGGCATTGATAAATTAATGCAGTTGTGTTATTGGTGTTGCAGAACTGGTTTGGGAAGACTCCACTGGGTAAGAAGAGGAGTAAGGCAGTTCAGGGAGGTGATGCAGACGCTGGGGCCAAGAAGGCCAAGAAAGGGAAGAAGGGAAAGAAATAACTCACACACCATATCACCATGCATTCTACATTCTTCACAACAATAAGTTATTGTGCAAATTTTAGGACTAAGGAAGCAGTTTGATTTTCTCGCGTATTTACAATCATACTGTAAAGTATGTGGCAGTGGCATAATTATCATTCAGACGACAAGGTTGGCTCACTTTACTCACTGATGATGAAGTGATCGATGCCAAGAGGATAAGTGATCGTGGTTTCTAAGTGGCCGCGAGAAATGCTCCAGTGAACAATACTGCAAGCAACAGCCTCATTTCCTGGAATGACCTCCTACTATGGTGTTATCAGCGACGACACTTGTTCTTCCAACCTGTTTTATATCACCACTACATTAATTTGAGATTTTCCCTCTTGTTAATTATTATTTATTTTGTGAGGTGGAGTTGTGATTCTTGCTTTATTGTTGAAGGCTGGGTTCACAATACGTCACATTGCCCCTGTCGCATATATAGCGCTTTGTCGCGTCCTGCTGCGAAGATCGAAATAATGTTTTACAATATCCTCACAACGTGGCAAAGCATGACGGGGCAATGGGAGATACACTTGGACAACCAAACGACAGTTAGAAACTAGGGGTATATGCTTTTGTTCCTCAATAAATCATAACTTTTGATAAAGCCTGTCATGTCTTTCTTCACCAACACACAATGTACATTGTAGAGTGCTCGCCTAGACTGCAGAGTGTCGTGGGTTCGAATCCCACCCAGGGCAGCTCTTCTTTTCTTTGAAAAGAAAGGGCTGTCTTGGGTGTATATAGTTGACTTGTTTGTCTTTGCCTTTCAACCAAATAACCAAGTTGTTGAGACATGTACTATATACTTTAGATTTTCTTCCTCAGTGAACTGAGACAATTACATTAAAATACGTGGTTCAATGTAGTTTTAGAATGTCTTTATACGTCATACTTTGTGCAAGCTACCACTTCTCTACCACTGTGAAAGTGTTCCTTGACTCTCGAAGAGACCCATCAAGGAACCGATTAGTCATTATATTATGCATTGCCTTGGATGGGTATAAGGTGGGCACCATTTGAAATACTTTGCGGTTTCAGAAAATACAGCGAAAGCTCTATCTGGAAAGTTATGGGCAGGTTTCCAGGTACACTAGTCTACTGTAACTGTTATATTAGTCCACACTTTACTAGTTTTCCTGATACACTAAGTCCACTCTGCCAGTTTTTCCTGTTACACTAGTCCACTCTGCCAGTTTTTCCAGGTACACTAGTCCACTGTACACGTTTTTCCAGGTCCACTGTACAAGGTACTAGCTCTAATCCACTGTACAGGTTTTTATTGGTAGACTAGTCAACTATACCCCACTCTACCAGGTAGACTAGTCCCATGATGCACAAGCCCATTGTACAAGGTTCAATAATACACTGTACTGTTATATTAGTCAACTGCACTTGTTTTTCCAAGTAAACCAGTCCGCTGTAGCAGTTTTGTTGTAAATGAATTCACTTGACCAGTTTTAAAAATAATGTATTACAAAATTCAACTACTCTTCATTATGATTTCTTCACAATTAACAGTATTGTTAATCCGGTTTAGGAAGCAGTTTGAGACTGAGTTTGCTCTCAGAATCCCCAGTAGCGTCTCCCAGACAGTACTCTTACTGTCTAGTGAGTTACTCTGGTACAACTCAGTCAGCCAACAGCCTGGGTGTGTATCCCAATTGCAATTGTTTCGACAAGGATCCACATTAATGGAGTAGAGGCAGTGTTGTGAGATGGAGGAAATGCTGCTGCAGTTGATAGAGGAGCTTGCTTCAGCCTGTATGTAGAATAATGCAGGGAAGTGTAATTAATGGGGTCTTCCTCATTAATCTTCAAGAATACACACTCACAGTATATTCACAGGTGTCTATTAGGAGTTTCTCAGCAATCATCACTAGTAGAGTGAGGTTTGTGTGCAGGGAATCGTTTTCCCTCTGGTACTGTAGTGTCACAGAGAGACGGCTGTACTCACTTAGAGCGGCACACACATTATAATTGGTGCTGTTTAATCCCTGCAGATTGTTATAATCCACACTCACCAAACACCATGATTATACACTATGTACGTACCTCCAGAGATTCGTAAGCCTCTAATAGAATATCGTTGCCCTTCTGTGCAAGTCTGTTTCTGTCAACACGGTCACAGGTACTCCTCTCTACTCTACAGGTACTCCTCTTGACTGGAGCGCCGTTGCATGTCAGCCCCACCATCACTAGCAGTAGAGCAACAATAGCTGCTTTTCCTACAGCACTGCTTCTGTAGTTCATTTTGATTGCCAGGTAATTGGAGATTACAATTTTGGTGTAGGTTTTCTGATGGAGTCTGTCTCATTTTCTTTTGTATTTATATACAATACCCCTAAATGAGAACTAAATGCAAAGATACTCTGTTTAAATTTGTATGTGGACTCTCAGATGCAACAACACACATTTAATTAGCCTCGGAAGGGTTGCCTAGAGACAGCGACATAATTGAACTGTTATGCATACTTGAATTTCCCGGAAAGTCTTGTTCACATTTAGCATTAGGTAATTGCTTCACAAAATTTATGATTATGTTCCTGCTACCTGTCCAGGTTAGATTGAGAGAGCATGTTGGATAAACAGCGGGAATGAACTCTGATTAGCTGCTGTAGGGTGGGTGTGTTTTGATATTGTATATACTTACCTTATCCCACTCCAATTCACTGACAAGTTTCTGTGCCATTTTACAGTGTGTTATGGGGTTTGCCTTTGCCTTGTGTTGTGCTGATTACTGCTGAGTTGCCCTGGTAGACCTCAGTCGGTTGATGGATCTGCTTTGACTGCAGAGTGTCATGGGCTTCAGTCCCACTCTGGGTGCAATTAATTTGCAGTATTACAGACAACTTGAAATGACACTCTGTGAATCATGCAACACCAACAGACCAATAGACATGAGAAACACTTGTCCTGAGTTGAACAGAGAATGGTGTATTGTAGTGACTACAAGTTAGTGTTAGTAATGCAACTTCAAGGGAAATGATTGTGTGGCTGACCCTGTTACAATGGCATTAACCACTGGCAGCAGAGCACCACATTGAAGGTGGTGTCTCTCGTTCTCTCATCTGCTTGGGCAGATTGTAGCATTATTTACAGATTAGCTACTACCTTCTATCAAGTAGACACAAATACTTGTTTGATACATGAGAGTCCACATACAAATTATCCCTTTGAGCAATGTGCAGTGTATGAATTTATGAGTAACGCTCTGATGATGCAAGTGAATCGGGAATGCTAATTGCAATCCGAACAACTGCTGGGCAACACCAATGTACAATTGTTCCGATAGAATGTAAGCCTGCTGCCTGGACTCTACCTAATGTTCACTTCTTGAGAATAAGTAGCTGGAGTAGAACCCCACTTGTTCCCATAGAAAATGCTGCAAGGAAATTCCATTAAAGTCGCAGTGCAGTGAACCTGATAAGTGGGTTTGTCCACTCTTCATTGGGTTAGGACTTCACCTCTGGTGTTATAGACAGCGTCCCTTTTTCAGGAACAGTTACATAATATAGTAACAGTGTCAATTACACGATACATGGCATATCTAATTGATATCACAATAACAACTCTCTGGTGGTATCTAGGCGATCTGTTAAAAATGTGCAGAGTGTTTGTGTGTGCTACTGGACACACATTGCCACATGTTCACACTGACTGCTGGTGTGTGGGTGTGTATCTACATCGGATTAGACTGTTAGTGGTGATGCCACTGATCATAAGTGGAGGTGGGAATTGAATTCTCTAGTGGGAAGTGTAATTGTATGCCGACAACCGGCAGTCTCATGAATGCTAATACACATTCTTTAAATAATTCTAATTTCCCTCCATTTTTTGTCTTCCCCTCATTATTAGATTTCCCCTGTTCACAGGCACTCATCAATTATGTGTATGGTGTCAGTGGGATGTTGTGATAAAGTATTGATGAACACTGTGAAAAAATACCTGCAAAATCACTTTGAGATCCGACTAACCGCTAGCAACAGTTACAGATGAAATTTATTGTTCACACTTCACTGCACTAGTAGCTATATACAAGTGTGAGTCATTGTTTACTCATCGGGGAAAAGTGGTTGCGTGGATTTTGTCTTCTTCACAACATCAATAGCTGCACTACATTAAGTAATGTCTGACATGGGAGAAGATTAATAATTTTACACTGTTGGTAACAGATAATTTGTTGTGCATGCACATTTTTAACAGATCGCCTAGATACCACCAGAGAGTTGTTACTGTGTAATCAATTACATATGCCATGTATCGTGTAATTGATACTGTCACGATATGCATGAGTTAGATAACTGTCGGGCAAAACTTGGAAAGTGAACAGTGTAAAATTTTGCAAATCCCTGAAACAGGGACGTTGTCTATAACACCAGAGGTGAAGTCCTAACCCAATGAAGAGTGGACAAATCCACTTATCAGGTCCACTGCACTGTGACTTTAATGGCATTCCTACAAATTATTACAATTACAAATTTCTGCATAAATGGTCATTAAGGAAATTAGCCAAGTAGCTAAGTATGTAGCCAGGCATGGGAACAAGTGAGACTTGCTCCAGCTATGCACTTGTTCCAGAATGAATTAGACATGTGTGTAACCAGGCAGCAGGTTTGCAGCATTTTCTATGGGAACAAGTGGGGTTCTACTCCAGCTACTTATTCTCAAGAAGTGAACATTAGGTAGAGTCCAGGCAGCAGGCTTACATTCTATCAGGACAGTTGTCCATTGGTGTTGCCCAGCAGTTGTTATTGTTGTTCTAGGATGGCATTATAGTACACTCTTGATTATCATTCCTTTCACTTGCATCATCAGAGCATTAGGTACTTTTCTCATGCTGAAAGTGTGCTTAGCAAAGAAATGGTTATCGGTATAATACACCTTATAGTGAAGGGTGGTCTGTCAATAGTCGACAATGGCTGTGACCAATCAGTTTGTTCAAGCAGATGAGAGAGCAAGAGGAGAGAGCAGGAGAACCCAACTTTCATGTTGTTGTAGTAACCTCTGATTCTTAAGTACACAATTATTATACACGACTTTTTCTTCCATCTCTGAAAGGATATTTTGTGTGTACACTAATGCACGAGATATTATTTATAGAAGAGCTAAACTGTGTGTATATGCTTGGATTGGCAACACCTTCCTGCTGAGATCAGCTATAGCTATAGATATGAAGCTACTCTAGGACACAAACAGCTTACGTGACTGTCTAGTTGGATGTTGCATCTGTGCATTTACCACAGGTTGTCATGCAATACTATAGCTAAGAGTGTATAAACTACTCCCAGGTTCAAACAAACAAGAGCTAGCTGCCCTGAGCTGAGTGGGACCCACGACACTCTGCAGAAACTCAATGAACTAACAGGGCAACTCAGCAGCTAATAATACGAAAGATCAGAGTGGGGTAAGATATAACACACCTAGTATGCAGATGGAGGAAACAGTGACACCATCATTATCACTCAACTGGAGGTGCCAACTTTCCATCCTCACTCAGTTTTGAACTGCAACGTAAGGCAATTGCCTAATGCTAATCATAATTTCTGAGACGAGTTCATTCCAAAGAATTAAGTATGCATAACAGTTCAATTATGTCGCCGTCTCTAGGGCAACCCTTCCGAGGCTCATTGTCATTTCTCAATCTTCTTGCCATAGGTTCTCATTTAGTGGTATAAAAGCAGAGAAAATGAAACAGACTCCATCAGAAAACCTGCAACCACATTGCTCCACTGGTAGTAGTGATCTTTTTCCCAAGCACTTACAATCAAAATGAACTGCAGAAGTAGTGCTATTGGAAAAGCAGCCATTGTTGCTCTACTGCTAGTGATGGTGGGACTGTCATGCAAGGGTGCTCCAGTCAAGAGGAGTAGTACTGACAGAAACATCATTCTACAGATTAGCAAGTACTTTCTAACAATGGGTTACAACGCTTTAGAGGTATGTAAAAGAGAAGCATATAATTATAGTAGTGTATGGTGACTGTGAATTATAACACTCTGTGCAGGGATTTAACAGGACCAATCCTTCAGTGTGTGCACTGTTTGAGGAATACAGCCGTCTCTCTGTAACACTACAGTACCAGAGGGAAAATGATTCCCTGCACACAAACCTCACTCTACTGGTGATGATTGCTGAGAAGCTCCTAATAGACACCTGTGAATATACTGTGAGTGTGTATTCTTGATGATTAGTGAGAGGAAGACCCCATTAATTACACTTCCCTGCATTATTCTACATACAGGCTGAAGCAATCTCCTCTATCAACTGCAGCAGCATTGCCTCCATCTCACAACACTGCCTCTACTCCACAAGTATTGATGAGACCGAACTTTGTGGCACAGGGTGCAATTTTGCCGCACACCCGGCAGGTTGGCTGACTGAGTTTTACCGCAGTAACTCACTAGACAGCAACAGCACTGCTTTGGAAACTCTCCTGGGGATTCTGACCCGAAACTCATACTCAAACTGCTCCCTAAACGAGATGACCAGCACATTCAACTGCGTAGAAATTGTTTACTATTAGAGAATGTTGGAAGACTGAATATTTTAATTAAGAGATCCGAATATCTATAATATTTTTCTGAAACTGCATGTGAAAAAGGAGAAGTCCTGCAACACGAAGAGATAATATATTGATGGCCCAAACGAGCCATCATAAGCAATGCGTACTCATGCCCGTGCGGAAAGAAACAGGGCAGCAAGAGGCAGAGTTGGCCCCACGTTTAGGATAAGCAGTACAGGTGCTCCGTTGCAAAGCTAGAGCGCTTCCAGCATTGTACGGCTAATGCCCATTTTATCGCTGGCGGATAATGCGCATTCGCTTATATTTAGCACAGGCTTACCTCGACCGGGTCCGCTTGCTCTGTCTATCTTGAAGGCACAAGAAGTCATAACGAAATCTACAACTGTAGCTAGCCCGTGTCAGACTCTCTGCGAGCTACTTCGCCGAGGGTTTGCACCTTAGTGCTTTTCATTTTCCCTGTGGTACTGTAGTGTCACAAAGAGACGACTGTACTCACTTAGAGCGGCACACACTTTAGAATTGGTGCTGTTTAATCCTTGCAGATTGTTATAATCCACACTCACCAAACACCATGATTATACACTATGTACGTACCTCCAGAGATTCGTAAGCCTCTAATAGAATATCGTTGCCCTTCTGTGCAAGTCTGTTTCTGTCAACACAGTCACAGGTACTCCTCTCTACTCTACAGGTACTCCTCTTGACTGGAGTGCCGTTGCATGTCAGCCCCACCATCACTAGCAGTAGAGCAACAATAGCTGCTTTTCCTACAGCACTGCTTCTGTAGTTCATTTTGATTGCCAGGTAATTGGAGATTACAATTACAGGGGGAGGGGTGTGGAAGATTTGGTGTTTTTTTCTGATGGAGTCTGTCTCATTTTCTTTTGTATTTATATATACCCCTAAATGAGAACTAAATTCAAAGATACTCTGTTTAAATTTGCAAGTCAGATGCAACAACAGACATTTAATTAGCCTCTGAAGGGTTGCCTAGAGACAGAGACATAATTGAACTGTTATGCATACTTAGTCATTTGGAATGAATTTCTCCCTGGAAAATCTTGTTCACATTAAGCATTAGGTAATTGCTTCACAAAATTTATGATTATGTTCCTGCTACCTGTCCAGGTTAGATTGAGAGAGCATGCTGGATAAACAGCGGGAATGAACTCTGATTAGCTGCTGTAGGGTGGGTGTGTTTTGATATTGTATATACTTACCTTATCCCACTCCAATTCACTGACAAGTTTCTGTGCCATTTTACAGTGTGTTATGGGGTTTGCCTTTGCCTTGTGTTGTGCTGATTACTGCTGAGTTGCCCTGGTAGACCTCAGTCGGTTGATGGATCTGCTTTGACTGCAGAGTGTCATGGGCTTCAGTCCCACTCTGGGTGCAATTAATTTGCAGTATTACAGACAACTTGAAATGACACTCTGTGAATCATGCAACACCAACAGACCAATAGACATGAGAAACACTTGTCCTGAGTTGAACAGAGAATGGTGTATTGTAGTGACTACAAGTTAGTGTTAGTAATGCAACTTCAAGGGAAATGATTGTGTGGCTGACCCTGTTAACCACTGGCAGCAGAGCACCACATTGAAGGTGGTGTCTCTCGTTCTCTCATCTGCTTGGGCAGATTGTAGCATTATTTACAGATTACCACCTTCTATCAAGTAGACACAAATACTTGTTTGATACATGAGAGTCCACATACAAATTATCCCTTTGAGCAATGTGCAGTGTATGAATTTATGAGTAACGCTCTGATGGTGCAAGTGAATCGGGAATGCTAATTGCAATCCGAACAACTGCTGGGCAACACCAATGGACAATTGTTCCGATAGAATGTAAGCCTGCTGCCTGGACTCTACCTAATGTTCACTTCTTGAGAATAAGTAGCTGGAGTAGAACCCCACTTGTTCCCATAGAAAATGCTGCAAGGAAATTCCATTAAAGTCGCAGTGCAGTGGACCTGATAAGTGGGTTTGTCCACTCTTCATTGGGTTAGGACTTCACCTCTGGTGTTATAGACAACGTCCCTGTTTCAGGGATTTGCAAAATTTTACACTGTTCACTTTCCAAGTTTTGCCCGACAGTTATCTAACTCATGCATATCGTGACAGTATCAATTACACGATACATGGCATATGTAATTGATTACACAGTAACAACTCTCTGGTGGTATCTAGGCGATCTGTTAAAAATGTGCATGCACAACAAATTATCTGTTACCAACAGTGTAAAATTATTAATCTTCTCCCATGTCAGACATTACTTAATGTAGTGCAGCTATTGATGTTGTGAAGAAGACAAAATCCACGCAACCACTTTTCCCCGATGAGTAAACAATGACTCACACTTGTATATACTAGTGCAGTGAAGTGTGAACAATAAATTTCATCTGTAACTGTTGCTAGCGGTTAGTCGGATCTCAAAGTGATTTTGCAGGTATTTTTTCACAGTGTTCATCAATACTTTATCACAACATCCCACTGACACCATACACATAATTGATGAGTGCCTGTGAACAGGGGAAATCTAATAATGAGGGGAAGACAAAAAATGGAGGGAAATTAGAATTATTTAAAGAATGTGTATTAGCATTCATGAGACTGCCGGTTGTCTGCATACAATTACACTTCCCACTAGAGAATTCAATTCCCACCTCCACTTATGACCAGTGGCATCACCACTAACAGTCTAATCCGATGTAGATACACACCCACACACCAGCAGTCAGTGTGAACATGTGGCAATGTGTGTCCAGTAGCACACACAAACACTCTGCACATTTTTAACAGATCGCCTGTGACTTTAATGGCATTCCTACAAATTATTACAATTAAAAATTTCTGCATAAATGGTCATTAAGGAAATTAGCCAAGTAGCTAAGTATGTAGCCAGGCATGGGAACAAGTGAGACTTGCTCCAGCTATGCACTTGTTCCAGGATGAATTAGACATGTGTGTAACCAGGCAGCAGGTTTGCAGCATTTTTCTATGGGAACAAGTGGGGTTCTACTCCAGCTACTTATTCTCAAGAAGTGAACATTAGGTAGAGTCCAGGCAGCAGGCTTACATTCTATCAGGACAGTTGTCCATTGGTGTTGCCCAGCAGTTGTTATTGTTGTTCTAGGATGGCATTATAGTACACTCTTGATTATCATTCCTTTCACTTGCATCATCAGAGCATTAGGTACTTTTCTCATGCTGAAAGTGTGCTTAGCAAAGAAATAGTTATCGGTATAATACACCTTATAGTGAAGGGTGGTCTGTCAATAGTCGACAATGGCTGTGACCAATCAGTTTGTTCAAGCAGATGAGAGAGCAAGAGGAGAGAGCAGGAGAACCCAACTTTCATGTTGTTGTAGTAACCTCTGATTCTTAAGTACACAATTATTACAAGTGGAAAAATCATTTCTTCAAAATGAAAGGGGGATATAGGGATGGCTTGAAGCACCAAAAAGGAAGAAACAAGGGGTCATTACACAGCAAAGATGCACAAAGCTACATGACACCATCCCTATATCTTTGTGTTATTGTTCACAACCAATCTCGCCCTGCTGACATTTTCCTCCCTAATTGGGAAAGAGCCGCGCTTGCCGTCTCCGTCATTTCCACTCTGCAACAGTTTACCTTGAAGTAAAGTTTAATATGAGACAAAGATATAGGGATGGTGTCATGTAGCTTTGTGCATCTTTGCTGTGTAATGACCCCTTGTTTCTTCCTTTTTGGTGCTTCAAGCCATCCCTATATCCCCCTTTCATTTTGAAGAAATGATTTTTCCACTTGTTTCCACTATTTTTCACGCCTTATGACAACACTGCATTTTCAGTCACTCTGATGTTCATGGGTGTTGTAGAGATAACTGTTGAAAGCAGAAGCTAATGGGCTGCTCCTACCTGAAGCAGGGTGTATGTGTAGTGTCTCCAACAAGGATGCAATTAGATTGTGGCACATATGGTGGGGTGGTTTCATAGGCAGGCTTCAGTAATCAGACTACAATGATAGCTATAACCTGGGGGACAAAGAATGAAGGCGCCTGGCAAGGCACGCGTAACACGGCGCAGATTGCCAAGTTGCTCCTCGTGCAAATAAACAGCAAAACGCAAGCTAGCCACTTACAAATGTGCACACTGACTTACAGAAGGCACCGAAGGATGAGAGTAGTTTTCTCTGAAGGCATCCAGTCCTGGCTTAGTCTCGTTCGTGGACCAGGTTTACGAGACAAAATGCGCGCGCGCCGCATTGGAAACGCCCTCCTCGGCGCATGCGGCTCACTGATGCTGAGTTAGCAACAAATGGCGTTGTTCAGTGACTACCGAGGAAGAGCTCAACGATCTACCGTAGTGACTTGCGGCAAGAAAGAAACGATCGCTTGATGTGCATGCACACCTCCGGCAAATTCGGAGACGTTCTGTGAAAAAATCAACGCTTCAAGTGCTTCCGGTAGAGCTAGCGGGTCTGAAGAATAAGAAGAAGAAGAACGAAGAAGAAACAAATAAGAAGATGAAGAATCATGATGATGACACGAACAATCGTGAGTCGCGTATGCGCGAATTCTCGCGTGGACGACTGAAGGTGCGTATGAGGTCTTGGGGGATATGTATAGGTAGATATGGGCCCGTAGACTATTGCTAGTATATTTGTGAAGGCCTAGGGAGTGATTCTCACCGAGATTTAGTCGTTTGTACGCGGATCACGTGAGATTCACCCGTGTCGTCCCTATATAGAGAGTCTACCGACTCTCTGATACACGACTTTTTCTTCCATCTCTGAAAGGATATTTTGTGTGTACACTAATGCACGAGATATTATTTATAGAAGAGCTAAACTGTGTGTATATGCTTGGATTGGCAACACCTTCCTGCTGAGATCAGCTATAGCTATAGATATGAAGCTACTCTAGGACACAAACAGCTTACGTGACTGTCTAGTTGGATGTTGCATCTGTGCATTTACCACAGGTTGTCATGCAATACTATAGCTAAGAGTGTATAAACTACTCCCAGGTTCAAACAAACAAGAGCTAGCTGCCCTGAGCTGAGTGGGACCCACGACACTCTGCAGAAACTCAATGAACTAACAGGGCAACTCAGCAGTTAATAATACGAAAGATCAGAGTGGGGTAAGATATAACACACCTAGTATGCAGATGGAGGAAACAGTGACACCATCATTATCACTCAACTGGAGGTGCCAACTTTCCATCCTCACTCAGTTTTGAACTGCAACATAAGGCAATTGCCTAATGCTTAATGCTAATCATAATTTCTGAGACGAGTTCATTCCAAACAATTAAGTATGCATAACAGTTCAATTATGTCGCCGTCTCTAGGGCAACCCTTCCGAGGCTCATTATATGTGTCATTTCTCAATCTTCTTGCCATAGGTTCTCATTTAGTGGTATAAAAGCAGAGAAAATGAAACAGACTCCATCAGAAAACCTGCAACCACATTGCTCCACTGGTAGTAGTGATCTTTTTCCCAAGCACTTACAATCAAAATGAACTGCAGAAGTAGTGCTATTGGAAAAGCAGCCATTGTTGCTCTACTGCTAGTGATGGTGGGACTGTCATGCAAGGGTGCTCCAGTCAAGAGGAGTAACAGAAACATCACTCTACAGATTAGCAAGTACTTTCTAACAATGGGTTACAACGCTTTAGAGGTATGTAAAAGAGAAGCATATAATTATAGTAGTGTATGGTGACTGTGAATTATAACACTCTGTGCAGGGATTTAACAGGACCAATCCTTCAGTGTGTGCACTGTTTGAGGAATACAGCCGTCTCTCTGTAACACTACAGTACCAGAGGGAAAATGATTCCCTGCACACAAACCTCACTCTACTGGTGATGATTGCTGAGAAGCTCCTAATAGACACCTGTGAATATACTGTGAGTGTGTATTCTTGATGATTAGTGAGAGGAAGACCCCATTAATTACACTTCCCTGCATTATTCTACATACAGGCTGAAGCAATCTCCTCTATCAACTGCAGCAGCATTGCCTCCATCTCACAACACTGCCTCTACTCCACAAGTATTGATGAGACCGAACTTTGTGGCACAGGGTGCAATTTTGCCGCACACCCGGCAGGTTGGCTGACTGAGTTTTACCGCAGTAACTCACTAGACAGCAACAGCACTGCTTTGGAAACTCTCCTGGGGATTCTGACCCGAAACTCATACTCAAACTGCTCCCTAAACGAGATGACCAGCACATTCAACTGTGTAGAAATTGTTTACTATTAGAGAATGTTGGAAGACTGAATATTTTAATTAAGAGATCCGAATATCTATAATATTTTTCTGAAACTGCATGTGAAAAAGGAGAAGTCCCGCAACACGAAGAGATAATATATTGATGGCCCAAACGAGCCATCATAAGCAATGCGTACTCATGCCCGTGCGGAAAGAAACAGGGCCACCAAGAGGCAGAGTTGGTCCCACTTTTAGGATAAGCACTAGCAACGGTGCACTAGCCATAAGCACAGCGACCCTTGGCATTATTGGATAGAGATCAACCTACAAATTTATCACCATTGACTTTGGAGGATAGCTGCAAATTACAAACATTGGCTTGCACTAAGGCTATATATGACAACTTATTCACTTGATCACACATGTGAATTTTGACACTTCCCCCAAATCCACTATAAATTGCTAGCGATTCTCAATTCTGCAAATGTGTTTGTCTGCTAGTTACAGAATGGCTCAGCCCATGTAGTGGGTGCCAGCCATTCTTGATTATACAGAGGTGAGGTCGAGCATATCAACTACTGTGGTATTGGCCCAAAATCCTAGCTCAGACAGCTCCATAGTAGTTAATTTTTTTACCCAGGGGTTTACCCTAGCAACCTTGCTGAAGCCTTGTAAGCGTCAAATAGCACTCTCTAAATACTGGGCTTAGCCACGTTGTTTTGGCTCACACATTTATCTATAACGCTTTTTCTGGCATGTCCACTAGGGCAGCACCTCTGGTGGATATTGAAAATAGGTGGGCCCTGGCCCACAATGTGGAAGAAATGGGAATTGGGCGGGACGTTGATATGTTCGACCTCACCTTCTTCATATAATCCAGAATAGCTGGCACCCACTACGTGGGCTGAGCCATTCTGTAATTAGAGCGTCAGTAGACGCTCTACGTTGTAGGGATGGCACAGATACAATCTCACGTGATCCGCGTACATCAACTCGGGGAGAATGACTCGCTATGCCTTCAGAATTAACACACTAGCAACAGTCTATGGGCCCATAATCTAGCTATAGATAATATGCCTAAAGACCTCACACTCACCTTCAGTCCCCCACGCGAGTATTCACTCATTCACAATTCACGATATTCATGTCATCATCTTCACTATCTTCTTCTTTTGAGCACGACCACACCTATTACTATCAGAAACTCCTCCATTGGGTGCAGTAGAATTGGACAGTAACTCACCAGACAGTAATAGTTGTAGCTACTGTCTTGGATATTCTCCTAGAGAAAAACTGCAAGGAACAATCAATGGAGTGTTCCAAGCACTAGCTAGCTGCAGGGATGGAGAAACAAGTGGAACCTCTGATTATCCAAGCATAAAAATGCTCAAAACTGCAGCTAAAGAGCAGAGCCAATTCTCTACATGAGAATCCGTTTATAATAGTAAAGCTAATATCTCATTAGTGGAAAAAGTAATGTGCCGATTTTCAATGGAGCTTTTTATCGGTGTCCTAGTATTTTTTTCAGCGCCATTAGAAGTCCTGATCCGTGTGCCTCCGTTGTCTGGAGAAGGATTACATACTTCTGCTTTACTACCTCGTTGTTACATACGTGCATGAAGTATATTTTCATTATGGTCCACTGTAGTTAGTTAACCCTCGGCGCGCATGCGCAGCGAGGGTTACAGTACTTGGGTCGTGTGTCTAGTCTGTGGGTCTGTTACTCTCAATCTCACTTCTCGGGTGTTTGTTCGTCTCACAAAGGATACCACCTACTGAACGGGCAATGAAGGTCAGAAATTTCGAACGGTTTTCTCTGAAAACGCTCCGTTGCAAAGCTAGAGCGCGAAAAAGCCAATATGCAAATACACAACGGCTTACTACGGCATGATCGACCCGCGTGCTCTGCGTACCTCGGAGTCACCAGAAGATGCAACGCAGGGCGTGTATCGCCTCTCGCATGCTATCTAGTAGTGTAGTTAGACCGCGTCAGACTCTGCGTGAGCTGGCAAGAGACCACGAGTAACAGCTAAAGCTAAACCCAGCCCATCAATTAGTGGTACGGCGCATGCGTTTACTTACGATTGTGCGTCACAGTTCGCCGAGGGTTTGCACTTCAGTGCTTTTCATTTTAATAATCATTGCATAGCCCCCACTACAAATTATCTAATACTAATTGGTACAAAATGGTCATTCCAGCAGACATGTACAAACTTGTAGCCAGGCAACAGGCTCACTATTCTCTCTATTGGAACAAGTCAATGTATTATTGTTATCCCCGCTAATATTAATGACTATGAAAATACTAAAGTCAAAACACTCGTTCTTAGAACAAACATTTTAATTCTGCTCAATAAGGATAACGTAGGGAAGTATTTTGAGCCATTGATCTGGGATGAAATGTCGTCCACTGATTATAGTTGAGGTAGCTACATGCTCGATTAGGTTTGCCAACAGTCAAACCCAAATCTTGGCATGTTCTGCCAGTTCGCGTATTAACAAATAGCCAAGTTAACATTCTGGCATTAATCACATCCTCACCATGGCAGTGTAAAATAACAGCTCCCGTGATAATTACTACAAAATGGTCAATAGGCTTTTTCATTCCAAAGGATATTAGCAAAGTAGAAACTGGTAGCAAGGCAGCAGGCTCACAGTGTTCTCTATGGGAACAAATGTTTCCCCTTACTATAATGAGAACAACCCTATTAATTAAGTTGTGTGATAATATTCGTAGGAAAATCTGCAGAGGTTGCATCTTAGAGGGAGACAATTTTTCCGCTCTACAGTACATGAAAGGTGACGACAACAAGGAACAAGAAAGAGGATATAAAGTACTGACGGATCACCAGACAAAGATTCTGGTGTCCTATTAAAGGAGACTAAGACATGCCCACACACTTAGCACATGGACATAGCATGGATTTGTACTGTCAAAGTGAGATTTGAATTTTTGAATTCTATGGAGTTGGGCCTTCATATATAGTAGAGATGGAGAGATCGAGGTTTATTGGAGGACTAGAGTTCCAGAGCCGTGGTAGACGATTGGTAAACAGGTGACCTTCCGTGGTTGGACAGGGAATGTCTTGATTTGAGGAAAGATGAGGACCGAGTGTTACAATCTGAAAATTGTACTAAACAGTGGATGTAAAATACAACAGGGTCTTTGAAAAATACAGAATTTCAAAGAGCTACATCAGGGATAGAATGTAAAGTGCAATCCCTATAATCAGAGTTGTAGTGGTTGCTATGTTTATTGTGCTACTATAAATCAGCTAATGCCCCTAACGAGGTGTTAAGGTGACAATATGCACCGTGGTTAGTGCTTATATCTGATATAAGCACTGCGCTTTAAAGTGCATCATAGAACGAACTTCTTTTCCAGCGTCTTAACTTTAGCACCGCTAAAAAAATTCAAATCGCTCACTGTACTCTTGACTCATGGGCTCTACTTACTTCCCTAATGCCAGATTCAACCTCAGCTTCTTGCCCGTGCGGGATTGATCATCGTCCTCAGCCTCGCTTTCTGAAGTTCACCCTTCGACACTTACGCGAAAGAGGGCTTCGAGACCTCTTTGCCATGACTTGCAACAGAGCGCAAAGCAAGGAGAAACGCCAGTGGGAGCTCCGCACACGAGAAAGCACGGCAGAAGACGCGAAACCACAAAAATGCACGCGTAGGCGACGGCAATTGACGTCATAGCACCTAGCAAATTATCACACCCTCTGTCGTGCTGTTGCGGTTTACAAGGCCTCGCCCTCGGGCGCTTACGCGCCCTCGGGACTCCAAAAGGTGTAATAACTACTACTTGTAGTTATTTAGTGGCTCAACGCTGGATACGTTCCAGAGCAAAAATTCCTTAACACGACATTATGATATGTCGAGGTTATGATGGTAGTTAACAACTTGGATAGGTATAATATGTTGTTTATAAGAAGGATGAGTAGTAAGTGGTGGCCCTATGGAGAGAAGTGCACACAGAGTATTCTTTGACACCATTCAGTGGCGGATCTAGGATTTTGAAGGGGGATTCCGCTGTCCAGAACGTTTTCGACTGCGCTCGTGCGCGTGAACGAGGCCGCGCGACGCATGCACGCATGCACAGGGAACCAAGGAACCCCCTGGATCTGCCACTGCCATTCAAAATGACACATTGGTGCACACCCACACTGTGATGACTACAAACGGTTGTGATACTTATAGACGACAACTGTGGTTTGGGGGGGAAATTTCCCATAGAGAGGCCGCGATTACCTAGCTACAGAATTCCCGTTTGTTGGGGGTACACGCCTCATTCTCAGGCAATAAGGTGAGTCTCAGAGGTATTCCTAACACACCATGAATACAATTATTGTCAGAAATCAGTGAACATTGACAGCATAATTATTATGATTCCTAGAATCAGACAAAACTGAGTAACTAGCAAAACACAAATAAACAACATTGCTCCATTGACACCCCTGCTGCCTAGCTACCAATATTTACTTCCGAAACTGAAAGTGACCCGCTCATGTAGAAATTTGTCATGGCTAATCAAAGGGTGGAATATCTACTAAAGTGCAAACCCTCGGCGAACTGCGCATGCGCGATACTGCTAAATTGATGGGCTGGGCCGGCTATTTGCGTTTACTCGTGGTCTTCCGCTAGTAGCCCGCGGAGAGTCAGACACGGGTTAGCTACAGTAGTAGACAGCACGCGGGAGTCGATACATGCCATTCGTTGTGACTTCCTGAGCCCCCCAAGGTACACAGAGCGAGCGGATCAGGTCGCGGTAAGCCCAGTGCGATTAGGCTTTTTTGCTTGTTTTCACGGCATATCTCTCGAACGAGGAAAATCGCCTAATAATATTTCAGGTTCCCGTAGTTCTGAATATCCGCTGGTATCGCTAATGGGCCGCCTCGTAGCCTGTAGTGCCAGAATAAGCGTCGCAGACAGACAGACAGACAGACAGAACGACTACCGTGTAACCCTCGCGCGCTGCGCATGCGCGCCGAGGGTTATGGAGCGACCTAGTATATACCTGTCAATGCACACTGGCAGGTCATGTACGTAAGTTAGACAAAGAGAACTTCAAGCACAAAATAATGGCTGACAACCTTGACAACTCTTTAATCCAGGGTGTTGCAGGTTTGAATCCTACCCAGGGCAGCTCTTTATTTTCCTGGGTGTCATTGATTTGTTATAGCCTTGATGCTCTGTTGCCGAGCGGTTAGCTACATCCACCAAAAACTACCATGATATGAGTTCTAAAAGTAGGCAATGTGAGAAAGGTCCCTCGCCTAGCTGTTGAACCAGTGACTGTGACATTCCTAGGTGTTGAACCAGTGAGTCGATGACGCATGCTGACCCAGCATACAGCTACAACCCGCGCGCCGGTTTAGCGCCGAGGGTTTGCACTTTCATTAACCATCGGTGCGCATGCGCAACGAGGGTTACAGATATAGTTGGTTTGTCTGTGTCTGTGTGGGTGTGTCGACGCTTATTCTGGCACTACAGCCAAGCCGGCATATTAGCGATACCAGCGGCTTCAGAACTACGCGAGCCTGAAAAATAAAAGGGCGTTTTTGGGATATATTATATATACCGTGAAAACAAGCCAATATGCATAATCGCACTGAGCTTACCGCGACCTGATCCGCTCGCTCTGTGTACCTTGGGGGCTCAGGAAGTCACAACGAATGGCATGTATCAATTCCCGCATGCTATCTACTACTGTAGCTAGCCCAGTGTCAGACTCCCCGCGACCAACTAGCGGGAGACCGCGAGAGTATAGCCTATCAATTAGCAGTATCGCGCATGCGCAGTTAGCAGAGGGTTTGCACTTTAGTGCTATAGGCAACCTGTGAGGTTACGAATCAGACTCTCTGAAACATTTGCAATGGACACAGAGTACAATAGTTCCCATTTGAGGGTTCTAAAAGTAGAGAGATTGAAACAGAGTAGCTAGCTACACCAGAAAAAAATTCAAGACCAATCTCTGCATTTTCCCAACTGGTTGGTATGAGCTGCAGAAGAAGAGCTGTACAAAAGACAGCCTTTGCTGCTCTACTGCTAGCGGTGGTGGGGCTATGGAGGAGGTGTCCTGTTAATAGGACAAGAGATGACTGTGAAAGTGGTGACAAAAAAGGGCTTTGTACTGTTGGGGCAGGAGTATGTAACAGAAGCTTACAACAATGTAGATGTTTGAGGTATGTACAGGAAAGGTAGCACGGTGTATGGTAATGGTGAATTATAACACTCTGTGCAGGAAACTAACAGGACCAGTGACTCTGTGTGTGCTCTGTTTGACGAGTACAGCCGTCTCTCTGTGACGCAACAGTATATACCACAGGGAAAATGAATACCTGCACACAAACCTCACTCTACTGGTGATGATTGCTGAGAAGCTATATACTGCTGGATACCCTGTGAACAAGCTGTGAGTGTGTATAATGAGCAAGTTCCCACATTACTTCCCCTGCATTGCTCAGGCTGAAGCAAACTCCATGGACTGCAGTATATAGCAATCTCACAACACTGCCTCTACTCCAGTATAATGTGACTGAACCTGAAACCAATATAGATGCACACCCGGGCTGTTGGCTGTAACTCACTAGACAGTGGTAATGTATACTGTCTGGGAGACTCTACTGGAGAAATTGAATGCCAGATCAGTGAACTGTTGCCTCAACCAGAACAAATTCATCACCACTGGTACCTGTGATGGAATCTTTACTACTTAATAGAGGCCTATTTTCAGATTATGTTTTCTGTACTTTATTACGAAGTATTGATTTTGATAGTAAAGTGGTATATACACTATGGCTATAACAGACCAGTTTTGTAAAAGCAACAATGCTCTGTTGTGCACTGACAAGAATGTAGGTAATGCTAAAATCTGTTTGTCAGTGGGTATGAGATCCAAACCTATTACGACTCTCTGCACCCATGTCTTTTCCTGGAATGAACAGTGGAAGAGTCCGGCAGCTAAACAACATAGCTCCCTGATGGCAGCTTTGGTTATGCAACGAGCCAAAATCATCAGATCATTGTACACCCAGTTAGAGGATCGATAATAGTGAGTCATGCTTTCTGAGCCATTATTGGTATTATCATAGCTAATTATTATAACTGGAAGATTGTAAACCCACTTCCTCATTTCTGGAAATAACAATATGCGTCGTAATTCTCCCTCTTTTAACTGTACCATAGTCGCCGCTGTCGGGCCTCCACGGTTTATGAAGCGCGACGATGTCTCTCTCTCTCTGTGCGCCTAGCCAAGCGCAGAGCTGCCAACCTGTACAGGCAACACGAGCAACGATCTATGTCTGTAGATAGGTAGGAGGTAGAAGGTAGAGCTATATCTCTGCGTTTTTACGCCATCGTGGTGCTATTTTCAGTGTGAAATATCCGTAGAAAGCTGCAAAGAAGTGATGATTCACCTAACTCGCGGCTCTCCGGTCCGTTCCGTACTATACACCGTATAATCAAGACATACAGAAAAAACCCAAAGGCCAAAAAGGAACAGTAAACGATACAATAGACAAGCAAAACAAACAATGAACAAAAAGGAACAAAAAACAGAAAATTCATAAAAATGCGGAAGACTTCGCATTGTTGGCAGCACTGCTGAAGCGGCTCTCCCTGTTTTCTGTTGTGGGGGGTTGAGCTCGGCCCCACACTACGTACGTGGTAGTATTGCTACCAGGTTCGGAATCATTACCGTATCGGTGGCAGCGTCGGATAGAATGGTTGGTGAGCGGCAGCGACCCAACTTGTGATTTGCCCGCAATGGTCAGACTAACTCACCAGCTAGCAAGGATGATGTGTGGCAGATTATTGAGAGCCCACAGTCATTATAGCTGCTCTGTAACCCATAATGATGGATTTGACTAATGGTGCTTATTACATGTGCATAGGTTAACGTATTTTTCAAATATGTAAATCAACATTTTTTAAGACTGCAAAAACTGTGATATACACTCTTCTATTATACATTAAATATGATATACACTGTTCTATTATACATTAAAGTTGTCTGAAAACTACAGTCACTATACATTTGAGATAATATCCGTTTTTTTATTCATCTAAGCAGTTTATATTCTGTGGATTGCTTACGTCACACTCCGTCAAATAGGCCAAGAGCTGCTGTACACTGCTCTCTGGGAGACGGTCAGAGAGTAGCTGCATCAGCCACTCTGACCTGATGTAATTGTATCTTTTCGGGCCGATGATGATGGTTTCGTTATAGTGTGGGGCCGGCCTTGGCTTGACTTTGCTTCTCAGCTCTGGAAGTAACTTGGCGCTCAGACAGTACTGAAAGATTGAGCTCAGACTATTGCAGTCCACCTCAGTCCAGTTCTGGTTTCCACTGGTGTCGTTATATTGGCTGTCATTAACCACACTCTTTTCCTGCACAGCACAATTTGTGTGATAGCTATAACTGGTGAAAGCATTAAAAACTTACATAGTAACATGAGGTCAGTAGGTGGAGGTCAGTGACAAAGAAAAGTGTGCTGCTGTTAAGGTTTTCTGGTTGAACCTCTGTTGTTAGGTACTGGAGAAAGCTGCGGTACTCCAGTACATCACACACAGTGGCGTCGACACCAAACTGAGTGTAGGACATTACATAGCTGCGTATCTATAGCAGTGGTTATTTCTTACCAGCACACTATCTTCAGGGGTTGAAGTGCTGTGGTTGTCGATGGTGTCCCATACCGTGTTGAGTCCTGCCTGAATCCAGTCCTTCAGGATCTCAGTGTCTGTGGGAGTGTTGCAGGAGATGGGAGCTGCGTGTAGCGTCAACAGCAAAAGAAAAAAAGCCATAGGGAGAGAAGAGAGCTCCATCTTTTGCTCCAATTCTGTTGTTATCAACTATACTCTGTGTCGGAGTTGGTAGTGTGTCCGACTCAATTGCTGCTCCTTATAAGGCTGCTCGGGCTAAACGATGCAGCTGAGCTGCTGCATTTACATACAACAAATTGCACATTCGAGCTGGCGTTACATCATTCTGTGCTCACAACTTAACATAGCATTTCTGGCAGGATGCTTAACTTCCTTGTCAATTTCACTATTCTTGATAACAAATAAAAATTTCCTCTTACTACTCTATTGTCCACATAATTATTCTAAGACAACTTCCCATACATGTGTCATACCTATCTTCATAATTATCATGGTTGCTGTGCATTCCTTCACCAACACCAAGGTAGCGCTAGCCGCGGACTGCAATTTTCGTTTGTAGCCAACCTTGCTGTGGATCAAAATGTCCTTTTTGTCAGTTAGCTATCCTCGCTCACCATGCTTCTCTTGAACTCTCCGGCACACCCGCATTGATGGCAAGTGGTCTGTGGAAGATGTGGTGTATTTTATCACAGTGGTTAACTAGATAGCTGTAATAATTATAGTCACATTATGGGAATTTTGATGAACAGCCAAATCCCGGATCGTTACACATGCATTAGCTAGTTAGCCTGTAGCTATGACCATTTTACAAGCACAATCTACAGTGCAGATAGCCAAATATGACTTCAAAAACACCTGGTTGCTCGCCCACACAGTAGAAGGTGAGGGGGAGTGTGCAGAAGTTAAGGTGTAGTGAGGAATGTGCTTCAGCTGGTAATGTAGATCATGCATGCCCCTTGTGAACAATCTGATTTCAGTCATTCCTCCATTTGAAGGAATATTTGCACCACGAACCCTTGCCTGACAGGATGCTCGGTCACTGGCTGCAGTAGGCTTGATTGAGCGTCTAGTTGTAATTACCTCTCACGGAAAATATGCCATCTGGTGTCAGTCATTCCTCCATTTGAAGGAATATTTGCACCACGAACCCTTGCCTGACAGGATGCTCGGTCACTGGCTGCAGTAGGCTTGATTGAGCGTCTAGTTGTAATTACCTCTCACTGGAAAATATGCCATCTGGTGTCTTGCCACATCCCTGTGTGGCGATTGGGTGTCTGTGATGCGGTAGATGTCTTTGGCGTTATGGATGTAAGGATGGGGTTATTAACCCTAAAGATCTATGTAATGCACTCTCCTCTTTCTTCGTCTCCCTTTTCTTGCAACAACATGAGTGTGAAACAAAATCACACCTCCCCTAATTTTTTCGCACGTACATCTATGTTCTAAACGACAAGCCACCCCGTGACCCACCGTCGGTGGACACCTCCAGTTGGTGTCCCCTGTGCATCATTCCCACATTTCTTTTCGAAATGATCATCTACTTGTAGCTAATGATTTGACTTGGTTGTCGTGACCCATCGAGTGACCCATAACTGTAGCTAAACTTCACACAAATGTGATTCGTGTGGACAGCTAGATTGAACTAGCAGTGGGTATTACTAGAGAATGTTGTTTGGCGAGCGAGCGCGAGCATTTTTCGCGGTGCGCGTGTCTAGCGCGTACTTAAGAATCACGTAAACGGTCCGTTGGTCACGCATGCATTCAGACCCCAAGAGGTGGGCTCGCTTCGTTCGCCAATTATAATTATATAGCTAATTGAGTGTTTCAGTTGTCACAGAAACCAGCCCACCATTCATGCAACCCTCCACAAAACTTAACTGGAATTGGAAAACTGGAATTTGCCCTCTACCCCCAATATGAGATCATGACAGGAACATGTCTATTATCTGGCTCTAGTATAAAACAGCAGTAGCAAAGACTGTGGCTTAGCAACGATAATTACGTAACCCATGACCTCATGACCAGTTTTCTGTCATTATACTGAGTTAGCTACAAAAATGGAGGTATTTCGTTGGATATGCTAATTGAGCATGCATAATAGCCTATCCCTGAACATTTTTCGGATGTATAATTATATAGCTAGCCCCTTTCATCCAAAAAGATGTCATTTGAGAGGCCATAACTATAAAAGTGGAAGATATTCAGCAGATACTATCACAAACGTTCAGTCTTCCCTATTCTTGTACAATTTCGTACATGAATTTCTCAACATCCACTATGATGAGTGAAAGCATTACAGCAGCACTCCTGCTAGTGATGGTAGGAGTAGTTTGCAGGAGTGCTCCGGTTTGTGAAACTTCTCCAGCAATTTGCAGCAACACTGACATCAGGGACCTTGCTGTGTTGGGCTACGAGTACCTTGGATATGCATATGGAAATGTAGCTGTAAAGGTATAATTATCTCATGCCTATATAGCAACACTTAGTGTACTGTATATACTGCAGGAATTGAACCAGATTAATGAGCCTCTGTGTGCTCTGTTTGACGAGTACAGCCGTCTCTCTGTGACACTACAGTACCACAGGGAAAACGATTCCCTGCACACAAACCTCACCCTACTGGTGATGATTGCTGAGAAACTCCTAACGGATGCCTGCGAATACTATGTTGAATCTGATCTGGTGATGAATAATGACTCTTTACTCTCGGAAGTAAGTCACTAGCTAAAAGCACAAGAAGCAAGGTGAGTATATCTACACCTCACTTATCATGTTCTCTGTACACTCAGGTCGATGATAACTCAATTATGAACTGCAGCAGCATTGGTTCCATCTCACAACACTGCCTCTACTCCAGCATAAACACTTCATTGGCAGGTCCCGGCACTGATACAGAAGATGATCCCAGCTGTTGGATGACTCAGTTCTACCAGAGTAGCTCTCCCAGTACCAGTGTCTGGGTCACTCTCCTCGAGACTTTGAGAAGCCAGGCTGTCAACTGTTCCAAGTCTGCAGACAACGTTTGCTGCGGACCTTACTTCTAATACACATTGTACATAGCTGTATTATACCTATTTGAATTGTAAAATTGGGTTGTGAACCACACAAGTACAAGCAGTTGCATGTGGTCCACGAAGGAACTTACCTCTCAAACCATGCATTATACACCGTTAGCTACCTACATCCTAATTAAGAATTTCTGATACCAGCTAGTGTCTCTGCTCATCCTCGGGCCTTAGTATAACACTCCCCTGTGTTACTGTTAGGGCAAGGCATTTTCATCGTCTTCTTACTCCCCAATGACGGAGGGAGCTAACGCCAGGTATATATGCCTCAAGCCCCTCCCAGTGAGGTATTGCACCGTGCGTATGTCTGGCGTCCTAACAGTATAGCTGTGGAGGGAAATAAATTCGCTGGTAGCCGCTCCCCCACGGGTTGAGGGGATTTGCATGGCCGGGATTTTACCTCGGGAGAAGAGGACTTCACATAGCTAATGCCGTGGGAATGCAGCTACGCCTTGCGTTGTAAATCGGCCTTTGTCGCCAGAACGAACTTGTTCGCCGTAAGCTCACCACTAAATGCTTGTCGCGAAACATTGAACATGTGACGCATGTCAATCAGCTAGCTATACCCACACATATAATATTATATATATAATTATATAATAATACCCGTGGGCTTTAGCATACACCCGTACCCAGTGTTTTTCCAGGATGTATGCGGACGGGGAAGGCCAATGACCTATCCGTGATGAGTTACAATAGCTAATTCCTAACATCTCTTTCTAGCTTGGCAAGGTTAGTTTCTCTCTATTACTGGATCTGTTTATGAGTGCTATGCAGTTTGTTTACCCAAAAATGTCACTCCAGTAACCACGACTATAAAAGTGAGGAGGAGATGAAGCAGAAGCCATCAAAATCTCTTTCTTCATTTTGTCGACCTCCGACCAACACCTGAAAATGTCAACTACGATGTATATTGCTGCTCTCCAGCTAGTGATGGTGGGAGTACTGTGCGGTGCTCCAGTTTATGAAAATGCTTCAGCAGTTTGCAGCAACACTGACGCCAGGGACCTTGCTGTGTTGGGCTACGAGTACCTTGGATATGCTTATGGAAATGTAGCTCTGTTTGACGAGTACAGCCGTCTCTCTGTGACGCTACAGTACCACAGGGAAAACGATTCCCTGCACACAAACCTCACTCTACAGGTGATGATTGCTGAGAAACTCTTAATGGATGCCTGCGAATACTATGTTGAATCTGATTTGGTGATGAACTCTTTACTCTGGGAAAGTTCTGGTGCAAGTCACTAGCTATAATATACGAAAGGTGAATAGGTACCCGCCCTCACTTATCATATTATTCTCTGTACACTCAGGCTGATGACAACTCAACAGCTATTATGAACTGCAGCAGCATTTGTTCCATCTCACAACACTGCCTCTACTCAAGCATAAACACATGATTGGCAGGTCCCGGCACTGATACAGAAGATGATCCCAGTTGTTGGATGACTCAGTTCTACCAGAGTAGCTCTCCCAGTACCAGTGTCTGTGTCACTCTCCTCGAGACTTTGAGAAGCCAGGCTGTCAACTGTTCCAAGTCTGTCGACAACGTTTACTGTGGACCTTACTTCTATATTATAGTAGCTACACGTTGTACATAACTATATAGCTGTATTTACCCAGCATCAATTTGAACTGTAAAATCGGGTTGTAAACCAGACAAGTACAGTTGCATGTGGTCGATGAAGGAGGTTACCGTTATTGTAATCTCAACCATGCACTGCATGCTCCAACTATAATTATATACACCGTTAGCGATACATGCATCCTTTTCTGATACCAGCTAGTATCTCTGCTCATCCTCGGGCCTTAGTATAAAACTCCCCTGTGTTATATACTGTTAGGGCAAGGCATTTTCATCGTCTTCTTACTTCCCCAATGACGGAGGGATCTATCAGGTATGCCTCCAGCCCCTCCCAGTGAGGATTATAGCCGTATGACTGCGGAGGGAAATAAATGCGGTGGTAGCCGCTCCCCCACGGGTTGAGGGGATTTGCATGGCCGGGATTTTACCTCGGGAGAAGAGGACTACATATAGTTAATGCCGTGGGAATGCAGCTACGCCTTGCGTTGTAAATCGGTCGCCAGAATAAACTTGTTTCGGGGTAAGCTCAACACGAAATGTTTGTCGCTAAACATTCATTGCCCTATAATGAACATGTGACACGTGCCAATTTGCTATGCAGCTACACACCCGTGGGATTTAGCATACGGCCGTACCCAGTAATTCCAGGATGTACGCGGATGGGGAAGGCCTTGCTGCCAATGACCTATCAGTGATGTGTTACAATAGCTAATTCCTAACAGGTTAATTTCTCTCTGTTTATGAGTGCATGCTTTACCTAAAGATGTCACTCCAGTAACCACGACTATAAAAGTGAGTAGGAGATGAAGCAGAAACCAGCAAAATAATTATTATCTTTCTTCATTTGTCGACCTCCGACTGAAAATCTACGATGTATATAAGAAGCATTGCTGCTCTCCAGCTAGTGATGGTGGGAATACTGTGCAGTGCTCCAGTTTATGAAAATACAGCAGTTTGCAGCAACACTGACACCAGGGACCTTGCTGTGTTGGGCTGCGAGTACCTGGGATATGCATATGGAAATGTAGCTGTAAAGGTATAATTATCTCATGCCTAGCAGCACTTAGTGTACTGTATACTGCAGGAATTGAACCAGATTAATGAGCCTCTGTGTGCTCTGTTTGACGAGTACAGCCGTCTCTCTGTGACACTACAGTACCACAGGGAAAACGATTCCCTGCACACAAACCTCACCCTACTTGTGATGATTGCTGAGAAACTCTTAATGGATGCCTGCGAATACTATGTTGAATCTGATTTGGTGATGAACTCTTTACTCTGGGAAAGTTCTGGTGTAAGTCACTAGCTATAATATGCACAAGAAGAAAGGTGAATAGGTACCCGCCCTCACTTATCATATTATTCTCTGTACACTCAGGCTGATGACAACTCAACAGCTATTACGAACTGCAGCAGCATTGGTTCCATCTCACAACACTGCCTCTACTCCAGCATAAACACTTCATTGGCAGGTCCCGGCACTGATACAGAAGATGATCCCAGTTGTTGGATGACTCAGTTCTACCAGAGTAGCTCTCCCAGTACCAGTGTCTGGGTCACTCTCTTCGAGACTTTGAGAAGCCAGGCTGTCAACTGTTCCAACAGGACACCGTTAATTGTTTACTGTGAATAAAGCATCTCACAGCATAATAGAAGTACTAATCAAGAGTGCCTTTTGCAAAATGCTGAGATTATTTTGTGTTGAGATTATAATTATTATTATTATCATCATCAATAATTAATCTCGTATCTGTGAGATGGAGTGATATGCATGAACACCGCACAATTCAGTTCTTCAGCTGTAGAGTAATTACTCTTGTGAGCTCTCAAAATGGAGAGATTCTTGCTCAGTTTTCTAAATTAGCGAACAGTCGTAGTCGGAACTCCGTCTTCAGTTAACTTGACAGCAGAAACCACTGCTCTAGGTTAAGGCCGGACAACTTACCTGTTGCAGATCCCCTTCCGAAGGAATACCAGGTGTGTGACAGCATAGCCAACCCTTTCTGTTACTTGTTCTATGCATAGATAATGAAAAGTACTGAAGTGCAAACCCTCGGCGAACTGCGCATGCGCCGTAAGGTAACTTCGGACACTTGGTTATATACGGACACAGAAACAAGATAAAGATTCGCATAATATTTCACTTGATTACTATCTACCAAAGCGCTAACAACTCTTCCTGGCGTTTTTGCGCAGCGACTAATTTCGAGGCTGGTCCATGTCCGGACCTCCGCGTCCGGAGTTACCCGTTGGTGTCGCTTTTTGACCGATGGCTGGTAGAATATCCTAGGAAACTTTATCCGGAGGGGATACAATATCCTATCCGGCCGGATAAAAATTCGGGGGGATGAAATGTACCGCTATACTTGTTTGTTGCGCGTGGTGGCAGAAGACGTGGCAACAGACTGACACAGACCACGTACTGTAACCCTCGCTGCGCACGCGCGCCGAGGGTTAATAAGGTTTGTGTCTATTGGTCGGTAATCAGGGTTGTTGTATATACTATAATGTAGGGAAACCAAATAGAGTTCACTACTAGTTTTAACTGTCTCCAAACACTTAGCACCAAGCAAAAGCGTGCTTATCTTGAATTAATGTGCATTGCAGATGAGCTACACGAGGTCCGCTCACAACCAAGCTTATCAACTGGTACTGTGGAGGTTCAACCATCGCGGGACTATATACCAGTCTGATGGTGACAAAGTTGAGACACCGACTGTGCATGCATGCACACTGGGAGAGAGGTGGCCATGCATCCTTACTGTTTCAGGTGAACCAACCTCAACTGATCCATCACTGTGTATATATAAAGTCGATATAGCTATAATATACACACAAACACAACTGCCATTTGTTGGACCTTATATATAGCTACATGGAAATTATAGACACCGACCCAAGTTTCATGTTCTAGGCTTTTTACACAGTTATTGAGTTGAGGTTGGTTCAGGTAGCTATAGCAGCTATAGTAGAGTATATATCAGACCCAATATTCACTATACATGGGCTCTATGAGGTGGCAGCTATATAAACTGCTACATTCTGTCCCTTTGAGTCACCACGGGGACCGTATCACACATTTGGATCAATTATCTGGACTGAAATCTTTCTTATGGGGAGACATTAAATAGTGTCAAATTTACGCACACCTTATCGTTAAAACCTACGGGTCACATGTGTGTACACCCTTTTTGGGTAGCTACCTATAGTTTACAGTTTGGCCACAGTGTTTTCAATTTTGGCATCCACACTTCTTCTTTTGGGTAATTTAGGCACACACACTCTTTTTTTTGGGTACCTAGTTTTCAATTCGGATATAGCTATACAAGTAACTTTTTTTGGACACCTAGTTTTTATTTCGGCACCTAGGGTCACTCTTGTGATTTGGAAACCCAATATAATTATTAGTCTCTTCCCCCAAGCCCGGCCCTCTAACAAGGTATATACCTACCACACTAAATTTTATCTGCTTTACTATAACTTTGCTGTGTAGAAATTTGAAACGATAAAGATTGAATGACAGCACAGCACAACATAATACCATGTGTTCATTTTTGCAAGTGGATTACGTGTATTTCTAATGTTATATTGAGCAAGCATTGTGTCTTGAGTCAACTTGTGAGGATGGGTGGGCAGACAGACCTGTCGGGACATTGGCAAAGAACAAAAGCTTCCTGCTATAGTTGAGAACCCACTAAGTCCACGAGCTAGCAGTTGGCTGTGGGCCCCTAGCCCTGGAAACTTGTTTCAGTGCCATGTGCTCCAGAGTGAGATTTGAGCAGCCTCACAGGACCACCATAGGTCTCTATTGCCATCTGTCCATTGCCACTTGTCCTTACATATCTTGCGCTGATTAAAGTTCCTCTTTTCTTCTCTTGTGCTGCCAACAAACCCTGTCTTCAGATGTAGGGCAGCGTACGGCCCAGGAACTTACACCAAGTCTTCTCTTGACATTGCCCATGGAAATCAATGAAGAACCAAGAGCCATCAGCATCAGTAATCTCATGACATTCATTACCTGCCTATAATTATATATCCAGCTCTTTCTCTAGAGGAGTCAGACTTTGAATAGCCAGGAAGGGTAGTCGGTAAGATCGCGAGAACCCCTGCTTGATCGCAGGCGCGCGCGCCCCGGCCTTGCGCGGAACCAGCCCCACCCTTTTCCCGCCTTCCACCACACACAAGGCTTGATTTCAAAACTCTAAAATGACAGTTAAACAATCATCAGGAGTCTTCCAGTTGTGGCTGTGAGTGGAGATGAAGGAACCCGTCAGTACTCAGTTCAACATCCCACTTGGTGTAGACCACTGAGCTGCCACTGTCCGTCCCGTCACCCTGAATGATTATCTGTCTATCACCTTCCTGAGAGTCACCCAGTCTGACCTTCCTCCTGTACCTGCAAAAGGCAGCAGCTATAATCTCATTTCCATACTGTAACCTATAATAATGTGAAGGGAGCCTGGGCATATTATAGCTATTTTACGCAGACCAGGAGGTCACTCATTCCCCAGCCTACACAATATCATACCAAGGGATTCCCTTAATAATGCTCAACGTTATCCATTTGTGACAATCCCAAGCTGTTCGTTACACTCTTGGGAGCGAGATAGTCTTGCCAAATCATGCCAGTAAATCCACTTATTGTGTAGAAAAGACACTTGTAACAACACCAGGTGCTGTCGTGTTTACATACTGATTATCATACCTGACGTATAAAAAGAGTTTAAGCCCGAGCACCATACAGAGTATGGCCAGAGGGAGGTAATAGAAGGGCATTAGTATCCAGGAGACTGTTGCTACACCGCTGACACTGTGAGTGCAGCTTGAAGTGGCATTACTGGACTGAACCTCCGGAGGGGCAGGGAATGTGAGGTAGTCCTCGCGGAAGAAGGCAGTTGTATTGAGGATTAGCAGAAGCAGGAAGTTGACGTTGATGGCAGACTCAATCAGGTTTGTAAATTTCAGTCGGTATGGCTGAACATAGATGTAGAGAGTTGCGAAGAGAGCCAAGAGCAGGACTGGGACCACCTACAGCGATGAATGGCGTGAATTACTCACCGGCCAGGTTTCCACAATTCTAGAGTATTTGCTGCATAGTTTTGTGAGTGGGTATAAGAACCAGCAGAGAATACAGAATACTACAGATCAGATAATATGTAACATGCCCACTTTAATTTTGTATTCCTAGATGGGATTGCTCACATTTTGCCACTCCTGGGCCAATATATATAATTATAGCTATTGTACTGGTGCTCACCTGATTCCCAGGCAGTACCACGACCAGGAGGAGGAAGAGGAATCTCCTGGCCAGGTCTACAGCTGACCACCACCTACACCTCTCACTATAGTGCTCCATCAGGGCCTCTCGCAGCGGTCTCACACTCTTTGGAAACTGCACCGAAATATTATAGTAAAAAACCCATATTATATATACCAAGTCATAAGAACTGTATAGAGGCATGTGTGGCAAGAGAATTGCAGGCATGTCGGATTTAGCTACCATGCCAGTTACCAAGTCAGAAGAATGTCACCAGTGGTGGTCATGCAAGCTAAGATCAACACAACAGTTACAGAAGTCACCTTGTTTGAGTGACCCAAGGACAGAATGAAACAGACAGGTATGAGTCCTCCTGCCGCCACCACTACAACCATAGACACCAGAGCCAACAGAATGTGACTGCCGGCAAAACACTCCTGGTTACCATTCACAAACCAGCGCTGTCAAAACGTTTGCCAATCAAATTATTGATAACTATACTCTTAAACATACTCACAGCTGAAGAGTCTCCTTGAGTGTTAGTGATATTGTGGCAATGTAGGACAGTGAGAGCTGTGTGCACAATGTTTGTGTACATGAGCAGCACCACTGACCACACACCATGGCTGCTGGGTGGCCTACGCTTGGAAACCACACGAGTCGACCTAATGAATCATGGGGTAGCAAAATGCATTGATTAAACAACAGCATGAACTTGCCATGGAGTGAGGGGTAAGCAGAAACACTAATTCGGAACCCAGAAGGCAGTAAGTGTAACAATCGAATAGAAGTATATACGAGTGATTACGGCTTTGTGTAAGGGAGGCATGCATTGCTTGGTTCAGGGGAGCTACCTAACCCCCTCCCCCTATATACATTGAAATTCCCTTGCCTACCTACCTACCTACAGATGAGAACAGGTACACAAGTAACGATGGCCAGTAGCAGAGGAAGATAGCGGAGGAAGTAGGCCATTTCTGGGCTGAGACCACCGTAGAGACAAAAGTCATAGACAAAGTAGAAACTTGATGCACTGGCTACATAGTAGAGCTGGGTTAAAGGAAAGAGTTTAAGTGGCATAGAGAGGAAGTATCATCCTCACTTACATATTTTCCGACTTGTATAAAACTAGGCGGAAAATACAATCCCACTATGGGTGCAAGCTGTGTAGAGAAAAGCAGAGATGGATGAAATACACCTATGTGGGTTAGAATGAGTAGAATACCTGAATGTAGATAATGAAGGGAATTATCCAGGAGGGAAGTGGAAGATTGAGGACTGTGATAGCCAGCAGCACAGCAACGTCGGCCAGAACTACGGTTGCAATGCCGCATCACAGAGAGTGGAACTGAAAGATCAACATACCCAGAGCAAGTATGAGAAGTGCTGAAATGTTGGAGCACGAAACACACTCATTCAATAGGGCACTAACCCCCTCTCCTTTAGAGCTGCACTCTCCACACAAAATACCTGCACCGACACACATTAACACAATTAAATCCTTCTTCTGCAAAAGGTAGTGTATAGCTATAGGCCAATGCTCCTTGCTATTTTTGCCATCATGTTAAACAATAGACTATGCACATGCTAAAATCTTCTGAGAGTCAATACCTGTCCTGCCACAGCTACACTGGAGATCAGGATCACTGTGGACGTAGGAGTAGATACAGGTGTCATTACTGATCTCAGGATCACGCCTGCAGCTGCAGTAGCCAGCAGGGCATGTGTAGAACTCCATGTTAGGCCCTTTATTTGTAGGAACATAGACACCCCATTTACCTGGCTGCATAATAGGACATTCATAAGATGTCACAAGTTAGGACATTGTACAGCTCACCTTAATTACCACAGTCTCCTGGTCCTCTTTACACAGTAAAACCTCGGGAATGTCCTCATCACATCCACATGTGGAGGACTTTGTGCTGTCAGTGAGTAGTGTGTAGCCAGCAGGACAAAGGACGCCCTCCAAAACAAACTTGGCTGACCCTACTTCCTATAGATTAACGGACTCATTAAGCATGTTGTGTAGGAGTAGCAAAACTTAGCCACCCGAGGACTGTGTACTGAAGAACCCCATAAACAGACAAGAATTAGCTAATAAGGGTTGTAATATTATGTATTGGGATTCCACAGTGACACCTCTGAATAAGGGACACCTTGGAGACATTGAAAGTGTCCTTTATTCCTTTATTTGGAGGTAGTATAGTATACTAATGTATTGTATTGTGCAGAAGCATAGTGTCCCTTATAGAGATTCCCTTTTTCGGAGGTTACGCTGTATACACTGACCAACGTACAATGGTAGTGGTATCTAGCGATTGAAGTATCACATGTCCAAGTGGCCCAGCTATAGTTTTTGACGAGATGTTCTCGATTTCATGGTAGACGGTGAAGTGCTTAGTCAGTAGTCCAGAAGTGGGGTCTGGTCCGATTATGATCACCTCAGGAGTAAACCTGATGCCTATACCCTGTATGAAGGTGTAAGTTTACATTAATTATGAGAAAACACACGAGAAAAGTTTACAATACAAAGAATTAGAACACAAAAGGTTTATAAAAACTAAGACATGCCATTAAAATGATTTCCTCTTTTGAAAGACACAGTACAGTTACTTTCAGTGCATAGCACTGCATTAACACACTTAGATAACGTAACATAACGAAAGTTTATTTTCAACTTTCGTACCTGGGTGGCATTGTTAGGCCTGAAGTGGAGTCTTGCCAGTGCAGTAGTGGAGGTATTGTACTGGTCGATCCCTGCCATCACTATTGTGTATCTGAGACCAGGCCAAGCCCTCACCTAATGGACAATATTTTGTTGGTGAGTGGGATTTGGATTATGCACCTCTTTCTACACCTCTCCTTCTCCCTCTCTTTCTCTCTTTCTCTGTCCCAGGGTCAGGCAAAGTTATGCATTCAAGGAAGACTGTTAGATTGTTTGCTTTCGTGTTTGCGACAATAGCAGAAGTGCGGGTGCAAGAAAAACTATCCCTTTAACTGCTTGTGCAAAATAGGAAATATGAGCCAGATTTTTTTCAGCTCTTGCTCCCACACACCAAGCATTCAATTACTGGTATTTATTGGATAGACTGGGGTAGGTAGGGTGTGTGCATGTGTGAGGCTCTAACAGTTGTGTTTCCAGTGATGAGCGTCTTCACAGAAGTCTGCACAGCCAGGCGAGGGGAGGTGGGATCAGAATAACCAGTATTGACATTGGAGTCTCTGCAAACAATACAAATCAACAGTTTAGTGATAGTTTGTGTCTTCTTCACTACTCACCCTAGCTCCCATATTGGCCAGCTGATGATGTCATCCCTGTTTTTCAAAAACTTGAAGGTATAGTGGAAGGAAGATGAGCAGGCCTCCCAGTCGAGGCGGGACAGGTACAAATTGGAGGCCAGAATTGCCCTGTTCTCTGAGAATCTCACTGTGATCTGTTGTCGACAACAACACTAGTCACCTAACTTTGCTGTTGCTGTATGTATAACATACACATTTTGAGAGAAGAGGGGATGGGATGGAGAGAAAATTCTCATGCACTAGATAGACCAAAAATGGAGCCAAATTATGACTCCCAAGGCAATATCATTTTACCTAATCTGTACTCAACAAGGATTAAGTTGAATGTTAGGTTACAAACAACAGCCTATTGTAATCTGTACGTATGAAAAGGAACTATGAGTACACAGGAGTGAACCATTCACTCACATCTTCCCATTCTTCTGGAGCCTTGTACTCCTCGTGCCTCAGGAAGCAGGCTGAAGGATAGCTGCCCCCCACCGCCGAGTCATACTGGTTCTCCACATATATCCCTGCTCCAAACCTGTCAGAACCATATCCAATATGTAGTATACAGTCTCCCTCATTGAGAGAAGATCTCTACCTTCCTGAGTTTCCTATAAAGCTAATGATAAGTCCAGTGCCCAGCACTGCCTGGGAGAATGAGAGCAGTTGAAATGCCGAGTCATCTTCACCACTGTTGTTTAAAAAAGTCATTTGACCAGACAGGTGCACAACTGAGCCAATCACCTATAGGGGAAACCAAGTAAGTCCGGTACTAATCTGTCTTAAATGCCCAACATTTTCTACTCATAACAATTATGCACCACCTACAAAGAGAGTCAGTTCATATGCAACCCAGATGAGAGAAAAACTATTGCAAGAGCAAATTTGATCATCTTTCTTCGACATGCAGCCCAAAGAAATCATATAGTTATTCATAATAATAATATACCTGGAGAGCATTTCCGTAGTTTTCAGTGAGATTGTTTGAACCTCTGAAGTAGGCAGAGACAAACCAAACACTTACTACACCGCTGACTCCAGAGTTCCTCACAAACATACTGAGAAGGAAACAACAACATCTATCTCCCTGCACACTAGAAATTTTCACCAACACTTAGATATAGCTATTGACAACAGTATAACGTGAGTCCCCATGTCACAATTGGGAACGGAAGGGAAAAACTACAAAACCTTAACAGATTCCCGTCATTAATAACTGGCCCACCTGCATAAAAGACTAACAGACTGGCAAAGCTATAACAGTGGTAATGTACACTATTACAATGTATGCCTGCCAGGCTCACCAGTCGCTGACTTGATGGTTTGCAAGAGATGAATTGTCGAGAGAGAAAGCAAATGACTTCAACACCAGTGCCCCACCATAGGTTGCATTATTGCCGGTAAAGTTGGAGCTCTGAATATCAACACTATTTCCGACTGCACCTGAGCAAAAGACCGGTGCTAGCTATATGTATATAGGTACTCGATAACATTACTCACCACGTCTTATTGAGCTAATGTACATTCCGCCACCGTTGAAGGGTGCAGTATTATTGGTGAAGCTACAGTTAACAAACGTCACCAGATGTGGACTGTTTCTTGGTCCTGCAGTGGGGAATGTCACTTGCAGTCCTCCGCCACTAGTGCCAGCTTCATTGGACACAAACCGGGAATCCAGGACCTGCACATTGTGACTACTAGTTCTGCCTCCTGGTAGTATATACACTGCCCCTCCAAATGATCGAGCAGAGTTAGCTTCAAAGAGACAGTTAGAGAGAACCACGCTGATGTTGGTACGGGACTCATTTGCAAAAACACCCACTGCTCCTCCCCTACCGGTGTAGACCCTGCGGGAAAAGGCCTCGGTACTGGTAAGAAAACCCGTGGCACTGTTGTTTCTGAAAACTGAGTCTGAGATGCTGAGATATAGAGCGTTGAATCTCTGCGGGACATTGTTGTAGCCAAACGAGGCCCCTCCAGTGTTGCCCCTGTAACTAACGTCTGATATCCCAGAGCCCCGATTGTGTTCTATTGTCACACTGCTGAGTCTTACGTTGTGGCAGTTGAACATATCCAACACTGCTTCCGTAAAGTACCTGGACCAGAAAGTTATTCACTTTCAGTGCATGGTGGGTTATAGTAAATATGTGCGTGGGCTGAAACTTGTGGACAAACAAGGGCTCAGCGATGTGTAAAGTTTACACTAGCTGAATCCCGACACAATGGCGGCGGTAGTGTAGCCTAAGCGCCGTAAATCTGACCTGAACGAACAGTTAGTTAATTCCACATCAGCAACTGTATCAATCCTGAGGGGTCTGGGGCACTCGTGAAACTGTATGTTGTTAATCTTCACTGACGTCACCTCGCCGAAGTACCATGTGTAATTAGACTCCACGTCGTAGTGACACATAACAGAAGCGTTTCCTTTCCCGGACGGACCGCGGATCTCTACGGCTCCCACCTCAGCAGTAAACAGTGTTTGAGACGATAGGATGTGTTCTCCGGGAGGTACCTCGATACTGGTGCAGTTGATAACTGTTCCGTTCCCGTCGTCCGTCGTCAGTAGTCGCTCTATGGCCTGTTGCAGATTCAGAGAATCGGTAACGGTGATTGTACGGCATGATGCGCTGTATTTCGCCCATGTGAGATGAAACATAAGCAAAAGACAGGCATAGCCAGACTTGACTTTCTCTGGCTGCATGTCTGCTAGCTACGTACATATCACTACGGCACTAGACCCCCAACGAATTGAGCGCATGCGCAGGTAACCCATGAGGTCAGCATTCCTATGCAAACAGAAAGCACACGTGAATTTTCAAAAAGGAAGTTCTGTACGCATACTACAGCATTATATCTAGTAAATCGAGTCCAATGCACACTTCATGTAGTGCTTAGAGCCATTCTTGTATGGTGGCAGTAATAATGGCTCTGGCCTTCACGAGGCCAGGGAGGTCTTTGGGGGACGGAGGGTACATGTTGGCACAGTGTGCAGTCCCGTTAATGAAAACTGCCACCAGGGAACCGGTCGACTCCAGAACACCCAGTGCATGCCATGGATCAATGGAACCGTTTGGGAAAACTATGTTTGTCGCGTTTCTGGGTATGTTGACTCTCCCTCCGTAGTGTTTGTTGGTGGCAATAACTGCACTGTTTACACTGTCGGGAGAGAGACCGTACACTTCTGAGCAAGTTTTGAGCTGGGAGGCAAGTGTTATCAAGTCGCCGAATGGCTGTTTGGCAGAGTCTGTGGTCTGGTAGTAACCAAACTCTGTGCAGGTCTGGTAGATCCACTGCCTCATGCCTTCATCCACCGCCGAAGAGTTCCAAGATGTCCCTCGCATTTCCTCCACCTGCGCGGAGAAATTTGCATCGATGGGCAAATCAAAGTTGAAGTCGTCATTCACAGCCGCATAGCGCTCCAGTGGAGACCCGAGACTAGCGTTCACCATTACATCACACAGGTCGTCGATGGTGAACGGGAAGATATTGTCCCTGTTGTACTGAACACACTCTGCAAAATTTCCAACCAGAGTGTCCGCAACTAGAGCCACGTCGTCCTGATTCTGAATAGAAGAAGACACGTTAAACATCTTCTCCACCATCGGCCACAGGGCCTTGTCCGCCAACATAGTCCCCAGGATTAGCGTGGCATTCTGCAGTGCATCGACACACTGTTGTCCGTTCTTGGTAGTTGCCAGTGACGCTCCGGCCACCTCAAGGTATTGGTAGAAGTTGAGTTCGGCCTGGACGGGCCCACTGGTGGCGACTGCGCCAGCTACGGTCTCAGGGTAGAACATGCGCAGCCAACCAGACAGAGCTCCAGAGTAAGACCCTCCAAACGAAACCCATTTGTTGGCATCCGTCATGTTGTGCAGAGTCACCATGTACTCCTTGAAATAGACGGCGTCCCGCAGAGCTTGTCAGCTGGAGAGATAGACCAGGTTCTCGAGGGATGTGTCAGGTGTCGGGTGGCTCTCTCCATAGAACCTGTGCTCCAGGAGGATGACGAAGGCTCCGAACTTGGCCGCATTGATCATGATCTCGGTGTCGGTACTGAGCCATTCGGGATCCGCCGGTCCCTCCCCGCCAAGCATGAGGAAGACAGGCCCCGATTTCCGCTCCCACAGAGTGTCGTTGACGAAGTAGCGCTGGGACCAGGTCCGGTGGTCGCTGTCAGAGAAGTGGTCCAGTTTCTGCTCCTTGAACCACATATCTTCAGCCGGCCTCACTCCGGGACGGACAGGAGGGGGGCGGAGGCCCAGCTGCCTCCGTCGTGGCCAGCCATAGGCCGGACATAGCAGGGAGAAAGACAGGACCAAGACACAACTCACAGAGGAGAGAGGCATGGCTCGTTCTGAACATGCGCATGCGCAAGTGTGGGGTCATCACCTATTATTACCTTCGATCGCACGCGTTGATGGGGCTATGAATATAATTATTGTGGGCCATCCTTATGTGATGTTTTTCCATCTCATTTCAACACACACCAGTGGAGAATGAAATGATTCTCCGCTGGTATATAGCTATATTATGTTCCACTGGTGTGCTATATAATATTATGGCTAAGTGCTAAATTGACATCACTACTCTGCACTACAGTCAGTTCTTATCTTCACTATCTAACTAAAAACCTAGCTAGGACTGTTTTCACTAACTACTAACAATGGCTAGCAATGCAGGTTTGTAGCAATCTCCAATTCAGTCTGGAAGCACTGAGAGCTGAGAACTCTCAACAGCAGTCATTCTAGCACCATAATAGTCCGGAGGATAATAAGTGGGGTCTTCCTCATTTTGTTCAGAAACAACACTGCTGCATACGAAGCTGCGGTCACATGAGGAGAAAAGGGATCTCCATGAGCTATATCCCAGGCTCCATGACTTCGATAGTTTATCCCATCTTTTTCGGTCACCCCATGAGAAGCCGCATGGCTGTAAGACATGATAAGAGTCAAATAATGTGAGCTAGCCTAGTTACACTTACAAGTGGTGGTAGCCACCTCTTCTTTTTGCACCAATTGAGACGCCTAGTCTGGTACCAGACGTATAAATTGATTCTATTATTAGACCACCCATGGTAGACACCGGCACAGTTCTTCACTCTGATTCGATAGTTGGTGAAGCAAACTTGTGTTGACAATCCTGGACCAATTTTATAGTTGAACTCTGCACTAACAGATATCCCACCTCGAGCAACAAACTGCAGAGGGGAAATGGTGTGTGCGAGTGTGTAGATAGGCATTGTGTGACACTATCAATTTAAAGGGAGGGTATATATCTCTCAGAAATAAAAACATTCGATGTGCCAATATTAAAAGGGTAGTGGTTAAAGGCATCTATTTGTTCTCTTGGTTGGCTATCCCTCTCATCCTACACTTGCATGTTGGCAACTATAAAGTGAAATTGCTTACCAAGAGGTTGACAGTTGCTCCAGCTGCGAGCTCCAGAGAGACTCCTGCCGTTAGCCGAGCTTCTGCGGTTAGACTTCCTCTTTTTTCACAGAACTTGAGGTACAAATGGCTGTTGAGTTTTGTGTAGGCTGTCAGATGAAATCTGAGGATTCCCACATAAATGAATACCGGTATACTAAAACTAAACAGTGTGTACTTTCCTGAACTGAATAGTGGCCTGTTGTGTGTCTTGCATACAGTACTTTTGGATCTATCATTATAGGTAACCAAAGTCTTTCCTGCGATCTCGGCATGGAGACTAGTCAGAGTGTAAGAACTGGTCTTTTCACGATGGATAAGAAAGTCAAGGGCAGTCTTCGTTTTACCAAATGCATGGCCTTCTGCTTTTGCTCGAGCATACACTTTGTAGCCTCCATTTCTGGCTACACCAATAAAGCCACCTGCAGCTATCTGAGCATATGCCTTTTCGACTCCGAACTTTTGCCCCAAATGAAACTTTTGCGGTAGCCGTACACCCTCAAATCTTTTTGACGCGTGTACAGAGAAGAGACCATGTTGTAAACGGCATTGTTTTCGGCCCAGTAGGTTCCCCTTCCGGTCCTTGTTTTGTTGGTGGAGCCATCTGTGTTGGCTGATGGAGTGGAGGTCACGACACTTAGAACGTGTGCAGAGTCTTCATTGTCAACGAGCTGGAGATATTTGATAAGCATTTGCTGGAGCTCGGTGCTTTCAGAATTCGCCACTGACGAGAGGAGGGCAAGGGCCAGTTCAAGATCAAATGGCTTATCGGTATGGGTGTTGGCAGCGTGCTCAAGGCCAAAG
>CASHTH010001387.1:0-24333 GCA_030341885.1 Geodia barretti | reverse complement strand
AAACAGTGACACACAGTGTACACAGCTGCCTCATTTATCCACTGTTGTACCACAACTATGTTGCTAGATGCTAGAAAACGACTAACTACAAAGTAAATTGTGCAAACTGCATCTCTAGCCTGTTTTTTAATACTGAAAGCTTTGTTTAGTTCCTGCCAGTGCAGTTCAAACATTATGTCAAGTTACGTCATTAGTTTTGCAAAACAGTACATAACATGTTCATAGTAAAAAATATATAAAAACTTGAGAGTTTCCTACATACTGAGTGAGAGTGTACTCTACCATAGCACAGTGGTTTGAGGTGTGCCTTTGTGTTGTGTTGTGTTGTGTTGTAGATTCAAACCCCTGCCAGCTGAGTTGCACCCGGCAGCTCAGTTGGTAGAGTGCTTGCCTTGACTGCAGAGTGTCATGGGTTCGAATCCCACCCAGGGCAACTCTTCTTCTTTTCTTTGAAATGAGCTGTCCTGGGTGTAGTTGACTTGTTTGCCTTGCCTTGCCTTTCTACCTTGCTTCCAAGTTGTTGAGACATGTGATAAAAGAATGATATGTGCAGAATACAAAGATTCTTATAAACCCCTCTCAATACTGGTCAGGATGTAACAGACGGTGTGGCAGTGAACTTGTAGTCCATCTGCTAACTTTCTAAATCTCTTGACTACATACAGCACTACAACTCCAGTTACGTACCCAATAAGAAAAAGACACAAAAGAGATGTCATGGTGAATTGGTAATTCAGTTCTGTTTGACAAATGTCAGCAAAGTACTCATATGAAAACGAAGCAGAAAGAAGGGCCTGCCACAAAAGGAGGTTTGCAGTGACAATATTGTAATTCTTGTAAGGTTCAACTATCACAACCACAGCTGCTCCGATGGTAAACAAAATTGTGGCAAAGAGGAAAAACATTGGCGTAGGAGCTAGAGAGTAAATAATGTATGCTGTGGATTTCATAAGAATAAAAAAACCAGCACACCACCTGCAATCCCATGTATCATTGCTGCCATCTTTATAGTTTTTCTGAAGGTGTCTACAAACCTGTCCAATGTAGTGCCTCTTATTTGAAACCTAGCTAAGCATTTTCGATACATCTTGAAATGGTAAAAAAAGGAGCAGAGATGTTGGGAAAGCAATAAAGAATACAAGAATCGCATTAGCCATTAATGCAGACGGCAGGTGTACCTTGCCAAAGTATTTGATACTTGGATCATAGAACAAGCTATGTGAGTACAATTTTCCAACAGACTTGTAGATTTTTTGTGCCCAATAAAAGTGCAAAGGACACACTCAACAGTTTAGTGGTGGAGAGGAAGAAGAATGTGACAAAGGCATCCATAATGGTAGTCTGTATACCCCAGTGACGACGAAATCGAGCAAAGAAATAGTGAAATGGCTTCCTCATGTACAGATGGTGTCATGTAGCTAATTGTGTATATACCCCTGCTGTGTAATGACCCCTTGTTTCTTCCTTTTTGGTGCTTCCAGCCATCCCTATATCCCACTTCATTTTGAAGAAATGCGATTTTGCCACTTGTATACATAGCCTCACACATCTTGTATTAATGAGCACACCACTTACATACTCACCCTTGTCTGTCATCAAGTCGGTGAAATTCAAGACCATCTCTCCGATGAGGAATGAGTCTCGGAATTGGTCAAAGACGACGTATTCAACATTACTTCCATCTCACCAGCACCAACACACAGTCAAAGAAACCTCAAATTTTGTACATATTACCTGAAAATCTTCAGTGAACATAGACAAAGGATCCTGTTAAGCCACATAGGAAAATGGACGTTTCAAACACCCCAGAAATAGTGTATAAAATTAATAGCCAAAGACCGGCGTTCAAGAAACTCACACTTTTTTTATGACGCAGCACATACACTCCACTGATGGATCAATTTATACAAGGAGGACACTGTTATCATAAGTCATGAAGGTTCGAGGAGGTTCGATGCAGGATAGTCGACCTCATGATCACCCAGTTTGTATATGTGTCTCTTTATTCTTCTATAATTATACTTATCATAAAGTGCCGTCAATGGATGCAGAGGAGGCAAGGGAGGCATGATAGACCAGAGAGTGTGCACATACCAGAAAATGGTACAGAGTGAAACAACTAGAATACTGAACAATATTTGGACGAGTTTTGATGCCCTCTTTTGCCAGTTCCAACATCTCACTGGGGTAGGCTACATAAGATCATATTATTGTACCGAAGACCAGAGCATCATGGCTTTGAAGAGTGTTTGAAATTTTGTCCTCCTGGCACCTCTGTCGAGTGCATGCTCCCATATCTTCCACCAAGATGTAGTGCGGGTGACATCCCAGATGTTCTTAGTTGATTGGTGACTACTGACAGGCACAAGTAAGAATTCAAAGTCCTGCTTGAGGATAACGGAGCATCACGAGAACAGGGAGTACATATGCGCATGCGCCCCACCACCGACACAGTTTTACCGGCGCATCAACATGTTCTCTCGTCTAAGCTCGGTCACTCGGCTTGTAGGAAGAAACGTTCGCTGCAAAACGATCTTCACCGCGCAACAACAGTGCGGCTCCCACGCACTTCGCCGTAGACTCGCGCTCCCGTTCGGGGGCCGCTCTGCAGCCGTACGATCGACATATTCCGACTCCAGCAGTTCCACTCCATCCTCTTCCAACGGAGATGACAATTCTCCGTCGTCTTCTTCAGGAGACGCCGAAACGGGAGATGGCGGCGACTCCCAACCGAATGTGACGGTCACCCTGTCGGCGGGTCAGACCAAACACCTCAAGGATCAATATCGCTGGAACTACCGTCGCTCCTACACTCCCGGAGACGTGAGTCGTTCTTCTGGAATGTATGTTTCTTCTGAACATCGCCTGAGTGTCTGTTAAATGAACCATCAAACCAAAGGCCACCTAAAAGTGAAGTGGAATCCATAGACCTGGCTTTTCCTGCATGGTATTAGCTGATTTTATCCATCTGTAAAAAAATGACATTCACTACAAGTCTTAGTTTTGTCCTCATTATTTTGTGCAGGCCTCATGGCTTGTGTTCATTCTGCATTGCACTGTGCCTTCTGCTCAATTCTTCCTATCAACGTATGTACACTGTATGTGGATTTTTCTATTCACTACCTAGCTATATATATATATATACACCCCTACTCTGGGCCTCCAAGTCAACATCAATTTCCTTTTCGCAGTTGAGACAAGCAGCTCAAAACGACGAGCCTGTGTATTTCATGCTGACTCCACCGGACCAGCCTGACCCAGGTCTCCTCCAAGACTGCTACGTTGACACCAGTACTCTGCAGTGGCTCTATGACCCACCCATTGGAGTCGTTGGCGGTCAACTACCAGAACACATGAACCTCTCGAGTAAGAGACTTTTTAGCTGTAGATAATTACCAATTCTGCAGGAAAGTTTTAGGGGACACTATATTCGTGAAGTTTTGTGGTTTAGTAAGGGCCCATCATGAGAGTTTTCTTCACAAATGTTGTGGGCCTGGAGTAGCTAGCTATGCAATCTATTCTCCGTCATGAGGTTCATAGTATTCCGTATGGTAGCTAGTATACTGTGCAATTTCCTCAGAAATGTATCAACTAAGCAGCCATATAATTCTGGAAAGAAGTGAACCTCAGATAGCTAGCTGTCAGCTATTAATTTGTATGGTCTAGCATTGAGGAAAAACTATTCATACTTCAATGTGTGACTATGAAGCGTGACCACCCACAGGATGGCATTTCTGGCTTACATCACTGCATTTTATTTATGAACAAGTGTTTACTTAGCACTTTGTTATAATTATACTGTTTATACTTGTAACTCTAATACTGTTTGAGCTTGTGTTTTTCTAGCTGTGTTGGTCCTCTACCATCCCTCATCACAACAAGCAGTGCAGAAGCAAGCAGAGTCTCCACTATCGGCTCAGTTCAATACATTCAACCATGACTACTACATGTTTACCAGCTACGTCCTCCCGGCTGCTCAGCTGTCTATTGCATCTCATCCCACCGGTGACATGTACCCCGTGACATTTAAGGTATGCAGGTAGCTCAATTGACCAAAGCAGTGGGCTATTAATCCCGAGGGTGGTCTGGTAAAGGAAGCAAGGTGTCCTATAAACAGTCTCCTTATTTAGAATTTAGGTGGAGCCTCATTCTGGGTCCCAGCACAGCAGATTTCCTGCGGTATCAAACCAATGCATGCAGTCCTCCATACACTTTAGTAGGGGGAAAAAACACTTTGGAAGAAATGCAGTTTCTTTTTTATCACGAGGTCAAACAGTGTTATAAAACCAAAGAATTACAGTTTATCACAACAAATTATGTTAGTCGAAGTGCTCATGTAAAGTATGAGTTGTCCTGTGTTTTAAAGGCATTTCGATAGCAACTTTTATTTACCCTCAGTATTACAATACATGGTAGTTTTTGCTAACTTCCTACCACAGGTTACTCCCAGCCCATCAGCCATGTACTATGAGTACAACAGCCAGACCCTGCGATATGCCTTCTTTGAGATGAGGAACGGAGCCTCTGCACAAGAGAGGGTCTACCTGGCCCCCGTATCTCCCTCACCCGAGACTAACAATCGTCGCCTAATTTGTGGAAAGCTTGTCCCGGAGGGGACTTCGACCCCAGACGAATTCTTCACGTTTATGGCTTTCAAAGCCAGCATACAAATCTACGTTCCTGACCTACCCACACTGTAGTGGAATCAAGAACTGGACTATAATTATAGTTAGAGTTTAGCGATCTGTTTGACAGTTGAACAAGATAAGGACATGAATACACTAAATCTTACTGTGTGTGTGCTTATGAGATTCCTTTAGTCTACTAGACCTTGACCTAGCAAATGCTCTGTAACAGTGTTGCTGTATAGGCATTTGCTTCACAAATTACATACATCGTATATAAGACGTGTGCAATAATGTGTAGGTTTGGTTGTGTGTTTTTGTGTGTGCACCTGTAGCTACTCAGGTGTAGCTATTCATGTTAATAAAGAAAAAGTGGTTGTAAGTATTGAACTGCAGAGTACTATGCTGATGCACCATAGTGTTTCCTTCTAGCTATCAATACTCATAGTGGTTTTTAGTGACTATCGTACAGTACTAATGATAAGATATCTGCTAGATGCCGTAGTACAAACGATAGTGTGTTTTCTGTAGGGTTGAAGGTTACCTCTAACTGGGACTAGCTGTGTCCTAAATGAATACAAAAGAGGAAGAGAGAGACAAAAGGAGGAATAAATGAAATTGGGAGACGAGATCAGAGGTAAGAGTATAAGAAACAAGGAAAGAGGGAAGAGAGTTCGTTACATCATTATTATGTCACCACCAAAAAAATGCACATACAGTACATGTGTATTGTAAATGTAATAATACTGACTTGCTACCTACTATATAGCCTGTATATACATGACTCTCCTGCTATAGTCAAAAGTCAGCCCTTTACACTGCAATAGTGTATTGGCAAAGTTCAAACATTGTAGAGTTCCAAAGAGACAGTGCCCTGTGATGATTGTGGTTTGGTTGTGACTTGTGCATAAAGCTGGGAAAATGTACGACAGAATTGAGTGAATGTTGTTTAGTTACGCAATTTGTAGTCTTCTGGTAAGTTATCTGCGCTAACCTTTGACCCTATAAGCATAGATGAAGAGCACACATGCTCAGATGTACAGATAAGTGACACCACTAAAAAGGCTTAAAGCTCATGTTAGCCCAAGCAGATATGCAAACATTATATATATTAACTCAAACTGACACCCATTATGACATCAGTTTGTAACAAGACAGATGTTAGATATCTTCATCAGATTCTTGAAAATCTGTAAGATATTCCGCTATATAACACAGCCTATGCGCAGCCGCGAGAGGGTATATACTGGAGCAACAATGAGCAGCCACATCCCACATTCTCAAAATCCTCTACTGAACCAGAAACAGTGGCTCCAGCAAATTTCTGTTTCCATTTTTCACCTTTTCCCAAAAAACCTGAGAGAATGACAGAGAGGTGCTAGAAAGTTACTGTGAGCAGCCATTTCATGCAAGTAGAAAAGGCAAATGCATTGGGACAGTGTATTCCATCTTCCAATGTAGCAAAACTTGATTCCATACACAAGGCTGCATAAATATTAATAGTCAGTCTGAATTAGAACAAGCCAGATGTCAGTAACCACGGGAGAAGTCGACCACGTGTTGCAGTGGCTGTCCGGAGAGATATCGCTGGAGGTTGTCCAGGAAGAGCGAGGCTGTGTCACCGGCACTACACAGCCCTGACATGTGCGGTGTGATAGTAACTCCGGGAGTGCTCCATAGAGCAGAATCCCGGGGGAGGGGCTCCGTCTGAAACACATCCAGTACAGCCCCACCAAGCCAGCCCTCCTTTAGTGCCCGAATTATACTCTCCTCGCTTATTACATCACCACGACCTATGTTGATGAACACGGATTTGCGTTCGGAACAGTGTTTGAGCATATCGCCGTCTAGTAAGTCCTTTGTCTGCCTGGTGCTCGGTAAAATGTTGCAAACATAATCGCACGATTCTAGCAACTGAGGGAGCTGGGGTAGTTGGCAGTTGTGGTCTAAAAAGCCCAAATCCTGACTACCTGTGCGCACGAGGCCCCATACCTGCATCTTCATCGATTTGCACATCTCGGCAATTCTCTTTCCAATGTTTCCAACGCCGAGTATGCCGACGGACAGGGACGGCAGAGTACGAGGTGCACTGCTCTTCCATAACCACTTCCTCTGCTCTATTTCAGACTGCATGGCAAAGAGATTTCTCTCCCGGGCTAGAATTTGCATCAAGACATACTCCCCCATCTGCTGCCCAAAGCTGGTCCCTCCCTGACGAGTAAGAAGAAAGTGTGGAGGAGAATCACACTGCGACACTATATCATCCACCCCTGCAAAGGTGGACTGAACCCATTTGGCCTTCTTTATGCACTCCATGTTATGAGCCACGACCCATGCATCAGCAAGAATAACCTCCGCATTCTCCAAAATAGTTCTCTCCTCCTCTGCCAAGGTTGTAACATGGCAAAACGCCAACCGTAAAAACAAAACCAAAACAACAAAAAACACACACCAACCAACACAAATTTTATAAGCAGGCACGTACTTCTCAAAGAAATCGAAATCAAAACAAAAAAAACCACAAAAAACCAAACACAAACAAAACAAACAACAAAACACAACAAACACAAACCCACCCACACCCCCACCCAACCCACAACCACCCCACACCACACCCCACCACAAAAACAAAAAAACAAAAAAAAAACAAAAAAAAAACCAACCAACAAAAAAACCAAAACCAAAACAAAAAACAAACAACAACAAAAACCAACCCAAAACCCCCACAAAACCCAAAAAACAAAACCAACCCAAAAACACAAAACCAACAAAAAAACCCCAAACACAAACAAAACAAACAACAAAAAAACAAAACCAAAAACAACAACAAACAAACACCCCAAAAAAAACCACCCAAAACACACAACACAACACACAACAAAAAAAAACAACCCAAAAAAAAAAAAACCCAACCAAACAACCAAACCCAAACCCCAACAAAACAAAAAACAACAAAACCAAAAACAAAACCAAAAAAAAAACAAAAACCCAACACAAAAAAAAAAAAACAAAAAACAACAAAAAAAACAAACAAAAAAAAAAAAACAAACAAACCACCCAAAACAAAAAACAACAAAAACCCCCACCAAAAAAAAAAAACAAAAACAAAAAAAAAAAACCCCAACCCAAACAAAAACACAACACCCCAAACAAAACACAAAAAAAAAACACCCAAAAACAAAACAAACCACATGTACAATAAGGGCATATTAGTATGCCCAAACAAAAATGAGCGACTAGAAGACAAGGCTAACAAGGAGAACGATATGAGACGGACAGCGAAAGGGAAGAGCAGGAGAGACAAGGAAAAACAAAAAGGAACAAGGGGCCGGGAAAAAAAAAAACAAAACAAAAACCAAAAAAAAAAAAAAAAAACAAAAACACCACAACAAAAAACCACAACAAAAAAACAACACAACAAACCACCAAAAACACACAAAAAACAACAAAAAAACGCCCCACGGTTATAGTCAGGGTTTTTCAATTGTCGAAATTCAATGTTAGGCATTTTGTTGCCTGCCTGGGATAGAAGCATAGGCATTAGGTTGTCCATGTAGGACCAGACGGGAATCAACAGTCTTCTGCTCATATTCTAAGAGAAAATAAGTAGGTTTTACACGTTTATTGAGAACCCACGCACGTTCTTTACCTCGATCAGCTGTCCTGGTCAGGAAAGCCACGCTGTCGGAGTCACGAGGCAGGAACACAATATCGCCACCCGGCCGGGCGGGTGTTAAAGATCAATGCGCATGCGCATTTTGACGCGCGCCACGGCTTACACTTACACTTGCGCGCGTTGCAGCATTCGGTGGAAAACCCGAGTTTTGCTGCATATCATGACATTGACTGTAGGTTTTGACCCCTGCATGGTCCGATCGACCTGCCTCTATATTATATCTCCTGGGGGATTGCCCTCCGACTGTGTTTCTTCTACAAGACAAGTCATTGAAACAGAATGTCACTGTAATAAGCACTTTTTGGCTGATATAAATAATTAAGAGATGGTGTAAAAAATTTCCAGACAGTGAGAGACGTGTGAAAAAATAGCAAGTGATCTGAACATTATCGATTAGTGGTGCTATTGGGTAGGCTGAGTAGACACTACGACGTCTCTCTTTGCACGTTGCTCCCTCGGTTGTCTGTTCTCACTCTCTAGCTGGTGTCTGAGTGTCGAGAGCTGGCAGGAGAGAGCCGCTGTCTCTTGCTCCTTGGAGAGCTTCAGCTCGTGGATCTGCACATCCCTCGCTCGCACATTTAGTCTCTCCCGCTCCACCTGCGACTCCAACCTCCCGCGCACCCTCTCCCAGTCGCGGTACTCGTTCCCCAGCGAGAGTGCCACCATGTCTAGTTGGTGTTTGTACTCTCCGACCTCCCGTTCCACGTCGGCCAGAGTCAGCTGCATCTGAGCCTCGCACGACCACAGTCGCTGTCTCTCCTCTTCTAGCTCCCTGCGGGCTGTGTCCAGTTGCTTCTGGAGCTCTCTCTCTTTGTTGGAGGCCTGCTCGTGGGACGAGAGGGGAGGAGGGTGTTGTTCATCGGCTGATGATGAGCCGCTGCTGGAGGGAGTTAGGGAAGAGGAGAGGAGGTGCCGTCCATTCCTGTTTCCCATTGAGTGGTACTGGTTACCTGGCAGGGGAGAAACAGCAAGAGGGAAACTACTCAACAAGGTGTTACTAACTCAGATCGCACATTTCACTTTTCTATTGCATGCGACAGGGAATACATTTCAAGAAGTTCTAGGTTTAACTCTTAGCAAGCCACGGGCATTATATGCCCAGAGTCTCCATAAGTCAATAATGATTTATATATGGCTATAATACATGTTATACATCTTATTCAAGGAGATGCCCATGGCAACCAAAGGGTTAAATGCCAATTGTGTAGGCTGGTTGTTTGAGGCCAGGCACCATTATTTAGCACAAAGGTCGTTTGCAAAAGATTTTCATGATACTCCTATATACTTATATCATGCATGTTTTCCCTCGAAAACATAAAGGGTATCTGTAAGTAAACTGTGCATGTGAGACAAAGTGACTTACATGTACCTTCTTGGAGTCTGGCATAGGGAGAGTGCTGGTGATTATCACTCGACAAACAGTCACCCATTCCTCACCCTCTCTCTCTCTCTCTCTCGATTCTCTCAATCACCTCCTGTAAGAAAAAGAGGACTGTTGGAATGTATATATACAACTCCAGTGGGTTTTTAGCCGAGTCAAGACCAACATAATATCATCATCACAACTGCCGGATACTATGTGCTTATCGTACTTCACCACTTTTCAACAAGACATACCGGTATGCATTGCATCAATTACTGTACAGTAGAATGGAGTACACAGTATGTAAACCTGAGTTTGGTACTTGCAAAACTTGCTACGTGCAATGACCACTAACTTTTTGTTCCACCAGTATTATGTTTGAAGCAAAAGTACCAAATATTATGGGCGCCAATAAAATATGTAAGCTACACATTATGCTGGATGCAATGACCACCAAATTCCGCCCGTGCTATGTTTGTGGCCTGTTTGAAGAGAATATGAGGGTGTCTGTCACTCACCACAGTTTAAAACGGTGTAATGCTACCATGCCAAGGAACAAGAAAAAAGATTTTTCAGATTTTTACACCTTGTTTTAATGCTTTATTCAAGAGGTCGGAAAAGTGTGCATTGATTAGAAGTTGTGCCCACATCCGTACACACTGTAAAATTGCATTCTACGCTGTTAGTTTGACATAATTATTGTACTGCATGTCCTGTTCCATGTACATGTACATAGCAGACGTGCCAGAACATGGCACAGGACATGCAGAAACTGCCTGAGATTACAGACAGCTTGTATTGAGAAGACCTGTGACAAATACTGTATGTGTAGAATGCCCAGCTAAACTTACGACCATAATTATCCACATAATGGGAATGGGTATGACATAATTAGGATGACATGAAAAGTATATTTATAGCATACTAGCCACAGAGAATAGAAAAAGAAAGAAAGAAAACCAGAAGTCACCCTCCACTCCCCATCCTCCACCCATACACAGACACAAACAACACAGTTGCACATAACACGGTAGGACACCAGGTGCCCAGCCTTGAGAACTGGGGCGGTGGGTTAAAGAGCCTTTTATGGCATGCCAACTCTCCCCACACACCTAGTGTCCAAACCGAATGACAAACAATCACAATGACAGCCACTATACATAAGCAGTAGAAAATATAAAAATATATGTACAGGTTTAGCCATGATGTAATGAAAAGCACTAAAGTGTAAGCCCTCGGTGAACTGTGCACGTGCAGTACCACTAATTGATGGGTTGGACCAAGAGTACGTTTACTCGTGGTATCCACGCTGTAGCTCGCAGAGAGTCTGACACAGGCTAGCTACACAAGTAGATAGAATGCGCTCCAAGAATTGAGGCTCCAAGATACACAGAACGAGAGGATCAGGTCGCGGTAAGCCAAGTTCCATTATGCATATGGGCTTTTTCGCTTGTTTTCACGGCATATCTCTCGAATGCAGTCGTTTCAGGAAATTTGTCCTTTTATTATTGAGGTTAGCGTAGTTCTGAAGACGGTGGTATCGCTAATAGGCCGCCTCGTAGCCTGTAGTGCGAGAATAAGCGCCGAGAGACAGACAGACAGACACACAGACAAACCAACTACTGTCACCCTGGCTGTAAACAACCCTCGCTGCACATGCGCGCCGAGGGTTAATAACGACTCACACCCACAATTTGAAGTACACCATGTCATCAGACAAACATGAGACTGCCGAATATGATCCACTGACTCGCAATACTACAACAATGAAGGACTAGCCTGAACGATTCCCTGTTATTATAGTGCCCTGTGACATTGCTATCTACACTGTGCAGAGATTAGACAATCTCCTACCAAAGTGGGAGACTCTGAAGCTCAGTAATTGGCAAGCGAAGGAAGCCTACTTAGCTGTCGGAATACGTCACTTTGCCATGAAAATTATAGTGCATAGCATACTTATATAAATGAAAACCACCACAACCATATTTAAAAACCCCAAAATATCCATACAAAACACACATACACAAATACACATGACATGACATGAGAGCAGGACACTGGTGCCCAGCCTTGAGAACTGGGGTGGTGGGTTAAAAGAGTCTTTTATGGCTAGCGAACTCTGTGGCAGTATAATTATAAGGGTGTAATTGAGTTCCGTTATATTAGTAACATTCCTAAACTAAAAATATACAGGCCATTCGCTTTAATATCTGATGTGGGTATTGTTGCACATGACATAACTCCAAAATGACAAAAAATTCCTCCATCTCACACACGTACGCTCTCACATTTTGCTCGCCATCCCATGAAAGGGGGGTAGTGGTTACTTAGGAAATCTTTCGCCTTAATGACTATTTCCTGTAACCAGTTATGAACGAAATTGGATACTTCCCCATTCCCCACTGCTGCCAAATACCAAAGAGCTAAAGTGCAAACCCTCGGAGGAGACACATGCACGTGTAGGCATTGACCCATACGCACACGCACAGGTGAATATATAACTACTATATACACTGTAGATTTACATGTAGTTCTTGGCATTAAACCGCGTGCTGTATGCGTTGTCAAGCATGTCTCGACAACTTGGTAACGAGGTAGAAAGGGAAGGCAAGGCAAACAAGTCAACTACACCCAGGACAGCTCTTTCTTTTCAAAGAAAGAAAGAAAGAAGAGCTGCCCCGCACATTTTGGCGGAGAGACGTCAATCTCGGTTGTTACATAGCTAACTATGGAAAAACATTGCTTCACTTGTACCTTAACCTAATTACTGCACATGGGTATCAATATTGTTTACGGGCATATATACACTGTTTACCTAAAAGTCTCAGGTAAACAAGTGTGATCGTCGCATCTTAAAGCTTAAAGCTTACGGTGCATTACTGGAAAAAGCAGTGAAGGGATTTCTGGCTTGATTACGGCATTCTAATTCTTGGCCACTCACAATAATTCTGGCTGCTAAACTTCTCATACAATACCGTCATTAATAATACTCCATGCACTGTGCTATTCAACCAGCAATACCGACAACAACGCAAGAAGGGAAGCATTCTTGTGCCAAAGCCAGTTGCGGCACACTCTCCATACTGGTGCAGCTGTCAGCATAACAAATACTGCATTACCAACATCTATTATTCCTATTACAGGAAGGTGTGGTTCATTATGCAAGTTAACGAACGTTTAGTTGAGCTTGCGATTTTAGTCCTTTTGGTACAGTTGCAGCACACTCTACGTACTTGTGCAGCTGTCACCATAACAGATTGGTGGCAAGTATACTTCATTACTAACACCAATTATTTATACTACAGGAAGGTGTGGTTCGTTATGCAGTTGTTTGAACTATACATGTACTTGAGATTGTACTGTCTATATAATTGTGTATGGAATCCACAGACATTTTGGCAAACATATTGGTGGCAAGTATACTTCATTACTAACACCAATTATTTATATTACAGGAAGGTGTGGTTCGTTATGCAGTTGTTTGAGCTTTACTTGAGATTGTACTGTCTATATATTGTGTATAGTGGCAAATGGAATCCACAGACATTTGGCATTTGGCAAACGATGGAATGCACAAATGTGTGTGGAATCTAGCACACGTGGAGCGTGTGTGAAAGCCACAATTAAAAAAGGTGGTAGAGGTGGAAATGTCCCCTCCTGTCAATCACCCCATATAGTCCTGATTATATTATGTAGAGTCATAAGGGAGTATATACAGTATATATAGTTATTATGTAGATAATTAGCCTCCCCCCGATATTCAATTTTCTATACCAAAACCAAGGTGCATTATGCCACATGGCTACTCTGATATCCTCCTGCTAATTAGAGGGTTATCTCTTCTATTACATGCCTCTCACCATCACCTGACTCGGTAGTGACCCACCTGTAGTACAATACACAAAGGCACTGATACAGTAGTAGGGTAAGTGATGTATGTATTACGGATGTTTGCCACGGTTGGGAATTTCCGAGCAGGCTTTCCGACTGCCCTGGGAGCTACCAAACTTACTGGGAGCTCCTTCATGGTGTGAGGTCTTCAAAGACTATTGTGGGAGCTATTAAAATAGGGCTTGTCTTGCGCTACAAACCATGTTAAATCACCGTTCGTGCTCGAATACTACGGAGTTTATTGAACACAGGAAGGGGTCTCGAGAGCCAATGAACACTGTTTGAGGTCTAGATACTCAAACACACTGGGATCTTGTTCACTCACAAGGTGCACTGAACTACATATTTCCTACAGCAATGCAAAATCATTGACTGGTAGCTTGAGCAGTAATGTCTCTAGGGATTACTGTACTGGTTACGTAGTACAGCACTGCAACTTATGTGCAATGTACACAAGGTATACAAATTATGTAGCCTTATAGTAAGAGTTCCTGGTGTATATGGAGCCTGTCTTTAGTACTAGTGGGAGGTATTGATCAGTCAAGTCCTAGGAGCCGAGCACAGTGTGCTATATTGGCATGTGATGTACTATACAGGCTGATAGAGAAGAGAGGTGGAAGGTGCTTTTACATGTGATCACATCACGGGAACTTGTGTGATTGCAAACTTACTTTATTCAATATAATAGTACCCATAACCCTGCATGGTGCTACTGACAGCTGTGGGTTTATAGTTTCATGTCAGTTTTAACTTGACAGCTTTTATTCCCATCATGAAGTGATCCAAGGCCCCTCTAATCATATATCTAAACGGGGTATATACTTATGCTCCAAGTATGGTTCATTCAATGTACGTATAGTCGTAGGTGATTTACAGTGTAGCATGCGACATACCAGTGGCTTGTTTCATAGCATCTCCCTCTGAACTACTCGATCTTCCCACGAAGGGACCGTTGGATCTACCGAGAGAGAAACGATCCCAGAGCTAGCCTGAAGTCACACCCACTGGTTTCTCGGGTTCCCAATGAACTTGGACCTCGGATCGCGGAGCCGGAAACGAGCGGCTGGGCCCCGCCCTTAGCCCATACTTATACACGCATGCGCATGATGCTGCGTTGGTTATAGGGGAGCCACGTACATGAGATAGAAGACATTTCCACTCCATATATACTCCAACTTTTATTCATGATAGTTGGGATTTCAGTAGGCGGGAATGAATTGGTAGTCGACTTCGTTACTCTTACACAATACAGTTATACACTGATGATAATACATTTTTGAAAGAAGAAAGAACAAAGACCGTTTTAAACACAGACACATCTCAATAACAAAAATCTGAAACACTTGTATTTACGTTCATACATGCATAATTCTTCTCTGTATAAAGAAACAAATAATATAAAGACAGGGATGGACAGCTAGGGAGGGGTGGTGCTGGCTGTTTTTGATTATATATACACTACTGCAGGGAAGGGGTTGATCAGGGCTGGCCAGGTTCCTTTGTGTCTCGGAGGAGTTCTCGCAGGTTTGCAAGGCTTTTCTTGATGCGGAGAGACGTGAGCCTGGCTTGGGCCTCGTGTAGCCAGCACTGCTGGATGATCCTGGATAACCCTACCATCACCTGGGGGACGGAGAAGGGAGAGAGGGTGTCTTGATGTAAATTTAGACCGTCTGTGTAATGAAAAGGACCAGCGCAAACCCTGGTGCACTCACACACACGGTACCACTGGCTGTAGTATATTATGTGTTTGCTCGTGGCGTGGTCTCCCGCTAGTAGCTCGCGAAGAGTGACTCAGACTCTAGTACGTAAGATAGCATGCAGGACTCAATAAACGCCCTCAGTTGTCATTCGCCTCCTGAACAGTTGTGTAACGAAAATCACCTTTTTATTTTTCACGCACTGGTGGCTCTGAAGCTGTTGGTATCACTTCTATAACAAGTACTGTAACCCTCGCTGCGCATGCGCGCTGAGGGTTAACAAGCCGTCTTGTAGCCTCTATTATTATGGTGCCAAAATAAACGCTGACACACACACACAGACCAAGTACTACCCTCACAGGGCATGCGCACTGAGGGCATGATTTTTAGTTCATGCACCAACATTTTGCACATCCCAATTTGCATGGTCCTAAAATAGTAACTCGTGCATAGAAAAATGCTACAATCTAGTATAGTTACACGTATGTAGGTTTTCCCGGCAAAAGGGTTCCCTAAAACGAGGAGTCACTGTTGGGAAAGGTCCCACAATAACCACCCAGGAGTGGCTATATACAGAGTGCTCAGCCAAGCCTCAAAGTACAGTCTGAGGTCATCAGACCCCTCTTTCCCCGTCTCCTCAACTCTCCAACGTGTGTGCTTGTGTAATACACCCGTTTTACATACAAAGTGGTCTGTGGAATTACGTACACAATACTTAGCCAACACAACTTGATGCAACCCACCACCAGGCATACGGCTTCCATTACCCAGACTACACAACAACTGTAAACGAATCTCCCATGCACTGCTACTATATTACGTCCATGTACACCACAAAGATTAAGAACTCATTCAGTACTGTGAGCCTCACAGTGGGAACACAGGTACAGACAGCTGGACCAATTAATACAAGGAGACCTACATACATACATAGGGCAGTACGTATTTCACCTCCCACTGAGTAATGCTCCTAAGTGTATATAATATATGTATACGAAAGTCAGATTAATGGTGTCACTCACTATAGTCACCTATGACCTACACCACTTCACAGATGTATACAGGCATACATAATGGGAAAGGGGTGACTGTGCGATTACGCCAATTCCGATCACAAGGTGAGCTTGCTTTGCTAGCCAATGATTTTCTTACATCTAAAGACACAAGTCAAAAGAAGGCAGGGGGGACGGAGGGATAAGGCTCCACACACTTTTAGGGCCAGGAACGAGACTAGCCAGTACCCAGACAGGTACGTCTAAAAGGACCACCACAGTGTAGTTGCCGAATAAGCAAACACAGACCAGTAATGTCAATGTACAATTACAGTATATAGAATATTTATAGGAGAGGATGGCCAGGCCGTATAAAGACTGCACATGGTTTCTCTTTGAGCTGCCAGAACAAACAGTATATACTCCTTGACCGAGTCACACACACACACTGACTCAAAGGGAACACACTACACACTAAATAAGGAGTGGTTCCTAGAGTAGTACTCTGGGTAATCACTCAAAGAAGCGAGAACTGTCCCACCTGTATGTGTCGGTAAGGACTACATTGCTACAATAGCCATCTTCCTCGGAAAGGCAGCTAGTACACCTCTATGTACGTAGGTCGTGAATGACAGTCCTAGACACCATGACTGCTACACTCTAGGTCCTGAATGAGAGTCCTAATAACCCAATACAGTGCTAAATGTATCCAGTTGTCCACCTAGGCAATGACTCAAAATTAATGACTAGTAGACTGAGTCACAACAGGTACGGTAACACCTGCATTCAGCAACCAGTGTAGCAAGGGAATGCCTATATTATAGTGAGTCAGAGGGGCCTAGGCTCATCCTGTAGCGCAGTTTGTAATTGCTAAGACCACCACTCAAATACCGCCTAATTATATTAGTATACAGGTTGTACACACAGTTCCAACCTACAAAACCCAATTCCCTGACACACCCAACCCTCAAGTATTAAACCAACACACGTCCCCCCCAAAATAGATTTACACTGCCTGCTAAAACCACAACAAAAACTGGGAGGTACTTCAACAGCCTACAATACCCAACAAAGAGAAAATCCTATGGTTTAAGTAAAGCTACACAAACACCCATCCAGGGTGCAGGGTTCACAATCGCGACCTCAATGACATGAGCCCCAGGCAAGGCCGTACCTATTCTAACATACAGGTGATACATACATGTGTACTTTATGATCGTATAGCGAGTGTAGCGTCGTTTTCCAAGATAAAATAGATTCAATTTTAGAGCAGAAATCTCCTTGTGGAAAATACAAACTACAATTATCTACACCAAGACCGAAGATCATGCAGTTTTTAAATTGAGGACGATTTTCTGGGCTTACACAAATCCCCAATTTTGCTCTCTTGTGCACAAGCAAAAAACTCGCTCCCAATCTACTACTTACTGTAGTCATTGCTAGTAAGACAGCTAATGGTGAAGTGCATATATACTTACCTCATGTTGGTTCCATGGGTTTGGGAGAGAGGGTCTCCGTCCTTCCTCCACCACCACTCTCTGGACCTCCTCCAGGGTTGGGTCACTGGGGATGAGGTCAAAGTACGGCAACTGAGCCTCTTCAGCATGACCTAGAGGAACGAGAGAAGGAGAGATAGAAGGGGAAGAGGGAGAGAGAGGCGGGAGAGAGAGACAGTTAGCAAAACCTCGAGTGAAAAAGAAAAGTTCTGATGATGAGACACTGTACCGTTGTGGTAAGAACCAAAATTTGGTCATTTTACGAAGTGCGTATTAGTGGGAGCGGAGGGTAAATTCTATGTGTCTTGTCACCGACAGACAATCAGGCCTACTTCTAAAGCATACATGCAGCCGTGAAGCATAGGCAGAGGGACAAACATTTCTCTACAACACATTAGACTCCAATTTTTGGGTTCTACAATGTTAGCATATGGCATTTAGCATGGTCCCACAGGCAAGCATGAATAGAACCCCGCAAACTTTATTAACCCTCGGTGCACATGTGCAGAGGGGGCTACGGTAGTTGGTTCTCTCTACTCTGTGTGGATGCTATATACTACGTAGCACAGGTAAGAAGAGGCTGCCAGAGTGTCCGTCAGTCTGTCTGTCTGTCTTTTACCACGTTTTCTGCTACTACGCGCAACGATACAACAAAACAGCGATACCAACGGGTTCATCACTAAACTGGCTTCATTTAAAAAGTTTCGTATAACTACTGAGTTTGGAAGTTATGGCGTGAAATGCAAGCAAACAAGCCATTATGCAAATAAACACCGGGTTACCTCGACTGGGTCCGCTTGCTCTGTGTTCGTAGGAGACAAAAGAAGTCTCAACAAAGGGCGTGTATCAACTCCAGCATGCTATCTACTACCTGTAGCTAGCCAGTGTCAGAGCTATTAGAGGGAGACCACGTGTAACGCATACTAATAGCCCAGCCCATCAACTGCACGCGCAGTTTACCGAGGGCTGGAACTTTAGTGTTTTTCATTGTACTCAGCAGGGCAGCAAAAGCTGTGCCAAAGTTCACGTATGCAAACAAAGGCTGGGGACAATACATGCATTGTTAGTCGATTACTTTTATGGTGGCAGTGTGCTGCTTTCCTTTGATTTGAGAGTGATCTCCTATAGGCGCCTTTCGAGCACAGAAAGGCAACCACAAGGGAGCTAACTCTGTTCCATGGCCAGCCAGCTGAGCCATGGAGTAGCGTGAGCAGTGACAGGCAGTGACATAAGCAGAGCGCCACACAAGTGCAAAACAAATTGAGGAATAGATGTTCCATTCACCCACTGCAGTGTTGCCAAAGACAGCCGGCAATTAATTACGTAATAGCCTACGAAGACCAATACAAAATCAACACTCGACGAAACTACGCTCCTTGGCCTGCAAAGAGAGCTACCCTTACAAGACAAGGCATCTAGTTACCAGCCACAGTCAGAGCTACAAGTGAGGTGAGAGAGGTTATACCACCGACATCCACTTCCAAGACAACTCCTCAGACTCACTGGAGTCACAGGGTACACCAGTAGGGGCAACACAGGGATGGCAAAGGCCTTCAAAGAACGTGTAAAAGAAATTGGAGCTGTAATTCCCAGCCAGACTACAAGGCACACTGGCTCACCCACTACCATATCCCATACAGAGCATAGCTCAATGAGGTCTCTCTCTAACCAGCTGTTCAGGATCACTGGTGCCCTCTGCATGGTTACAGTGGGCTATACAGTGGGCTATACAGTGGGCTATACAGTGGGCTATAGGTGCGTAATGGGGTCTGTAACCCAGTCAAACACTATGGCTCTAAGACAATTCATAGAAAAGTGAATCTGCTTATCCATTTCTAGACACAAAGGAAATTGAGATTATAGTATTTGGGTATATACTGTACGCAGGTCCCAATACTGTTACAACATACACACATACGTACACAGTACACATGAGTCTTACCATTGCACTCGGCTCGACGGCCAATCTCCCACATGACCAGACCAAACGAGTAGATGTCTGATCTCTTGAAGCTCTCAAAGTTCTTGATGGTGATGCTCTCCGTGAGGACTTCCGGTGCCAGGTAGCGCCTCGTCCCAACAGTCGTCCGCGGCGGTGTCTTGACCACCCCAGTCGCCTGTTCGTAGGTGAGCGAGAGTCCGAGATCAGCAATGCAGCACGAGTAGTCGCTCTTCACCAGGATGTTCCGACTCTTCAGGTCCCGGTGAGCGATTGCCGGCTTACACTGGGCGCCGACAATCTCGGTGTGGAGGTGATCGATCCCGCCCGCGGCCGTGTGGCAGAGTTTGAACGCAGTGGCCTGGGAGAAGGTCTCGCGAGAGAGGAGGTCAAAGAGAGACCCCAGCTCGCAGTAGTCGCTAATGAGCCAGAGCTGCATCTGGAGTCCCACGTCACGGTTGTCTGCGGCGATGAAACGGAGTACGTTTGGGTGGCGCAGGAGACAGGTTTGATAGACCTCGACTTCGTGGAACCACGACAACTCCTCCCTGGTGTGAAAGATCTTCACCGCCACTTGGTCGCCCTTGTACATCCCGCGCCACACCTCTCCAAAGCGACCCTTCCCGATGAGGTTGTGTAGCCTGATCTGGCCCGAGATTGAGCGCTGGATGAGCAACGGGAGCCCCGACCCACTCCCAGAGTCCTCGAGCAGCTCGTTGAGACTGGGGTCACTGTACGAGCTGGAGTCCACGGGGAAGGACACCGACACGATGCTGGATCCAGAGCCCTTCACAGAGTGGCTGAACCGCTGCGGGAGGAAGTGGAGTGTGAGGATGATGACAATGACCGCGACTATGACCACTACGGTCAGGGAGAGGACTGCAAAGACGACAATGGCGTAGACCGGAGTGTCCGAGGACGAGGAGGAGGAGGAGGAGGAAGAGGTCGCGGAGGTCGCGGGCTGCTCGGATGGGGAGGAGGAGGAGGAGGAGGAGGAGGAGGAGGGAGGGGCTGAAACTGCGGTGGTGACACCGTCAGGAGTGGTCTCGGAAGTTACAACTGCATGTATGTAAATGAGTGTGTAGAATAAAAGAGAGCCCGATATGCCACAAATCCCATCCCACGATTTAGTTCCCATGTCCACCCCCCCAGCTGGCATACTGTAGGCTGGCTGAAAATGTCGGTAACGGAACTCTGCCGATACCCCAATGACCTCAACCATATTCAGACAGGTGTACAACACGTAGGTTACATGAAGGGAGCTCTGCCACTTGATGATTGCCCAAATCAATAATAACATAATAATTATACTGAGAGTGAACCACGTGGCCAAAATCACTACTTCGGCATGCCTGGCAATAGAATCAGTGCATTCCTTTTTCAATGGCTCATTAAATTACAATCACCATGGTATGAGATGAACTAACAATTTGGAGGTAAAACAGAGGGGTCCAACCCGTCAATTACTTCCTGCAGGGCCTCTTTGGTGTTGCAGTAGTCAGAGGTACAACAGTAGGTCACCACAGTCTTCCACGGAATGCCTCCTCGCGTTTCAGGTCTAACCTGTGAAACACACACACCGCACAGACACGAATGAATCCACTGCAGAACTAAGAACCTTGTACGTTACTATAACAAAGTCCTTAACTGGGTTACATGCGTTAATAGTCATGCGCGCATGCCGTTTCCGGCGTAGCAGGTTTCAGCGGCATTTCTAAACATGGAAGTTCAAAGTGTAGAAAGTGCACTGTTAGCCACTTTAGTGCTAGGTTTGTAGAAAAGATACTCGACTATAATATGTAGCTCAGAGAGACTGTAGAGCGGCAGTGCCTTGGCTCTAACAGGTACGTATATGACTTATAAGCGACAGCTGCCAGCACGGGCGCATCTGTCGTGTGTAAGTGACGGCGGCGGTGTGCAAACAGTTAAGAACGGAGGGAGGCCGGGGATATCATTTGGGTGTGGTGTAGAACGTGGTCCCGCTAACCTGGCTCTCTGGGGCACAGTTGATGAGGTAATACGTTTTGTCCACAGCCAAACAGAGAGACACTTCAGCAGTCACTCCAGTGTCACGAAACTCCTTGTAGATCAAGCAGGCAATTTCAGGTGTGTCACCACCTCTTCTAGCCACACAGGAATTGTTAGCCTGGTTGCAATTATAGGGACCTTCACAGTTGCAGGAGAGGGTGTCTGGGTGAGAATGGTTGGGAGGGAGGGAGGGAGGGAGGGAGGAGAGAGAGAAGTGGGGAAAGTGGAGGTAAAAGGGAATATTTAAGTGAATGGCCACATAATTATGTATATACCACAGGAGTTACAAAAACACTCACCCAAAACCTTTTCTTACACAAAAACTTAGAAAAGCTCGGTGTACCATGTTATTTCTGAACTGGACTTTAGGGGGGGCACAAAAATACCTGACCACTACATCCAGTAGTGGAGCTAATGAGTGCCTTGGCAAGAGAGTAGTTACCAAGAGGCCGTGCCTGGAGACGTGAGACCTCCTCATGCCAACACGGTCGTGAGCAAACAGGAAACTATACGCGTTTTTCTTGCTACAAACAAACACAACCAATCGTTGCTTGGCAAGCACACAAATCGAGGCAGGCACGAAAATATTATCGTCAGAATATTGGCTGCTGTGGGTGTACACTGGCGGGTGTCACACACTGGAATGTCCACACCCTCCCGATATGGGGTGAGTCACTTCCACATTTGGCAAACACCGTATCAAAGATTTATGGGCATTTTCTTCTGAGCCAAGGCAAAGAACAGCAGGGATGGAATGGGGAGAAGATGAAAAGAAAAAGGAGGATTTGACAAAGACAAGGTGGGCTTCACCGAATGAGTATTGTTGACACTAAACACTATACTGTGTACATCACCTTCTACACAAACACAGCACCTATAATACAACCTGTCCATGTCAGCGCTTAAACACTTACATTACTACAACATACGCCTGAAATTGTACATACTACATGTACAGTACTGCTAGAGATCTATTCCAAAGCTTTTCTCTCCCAAAGCCACAGCTCCTCAAGTGTATATACTATATCTGAATTTTCATTCCTCCACACCATCTGGTGGCTTTCCCAGACCTTGGGAATCCAGCTATCGTCCTAGGATATCATCACAGTATAGATAGTGGGAGGCTTCAGTCATTGTTTCAGAATAATACAACTACATATTATGGTACCTGCCATGCTCCATGACCACAATGTGTACAATGTCTGGCCCGGAGCTATTCTACTCACAACCACTGGTGCATGCAGACTACAGAGCAAACTTCAGTCCTCCACATAGCCACCACAAGCTTCCTTCCAGTTGTTTCAGTAATTGGGACATACCGCCCCCATTTTAGTAGTGACACATACATTGATCAAAAGCAGGGAAGGTGATATCAGAGAGGGCTAGGCTTGTACATGTGTCCACAACCTTTGATGCCAGTGTACACACAGATGACCACACACAGATGACCGCACACAGATGACCACATCACAGGATGCTTCTACAAGATGCACCCACCACCATGTTCTTTAGTACATTCTCCTGCTGCACTAAACAGTAGGCAGTTTCATTCAAGGGACATCTGCTGTAGTTTAACCAACTCTAAGAAAATGAGGAGACAGGGACAACCTCTCTACAGGGGACAAGCCCATATCCCCAAACTGTCACCTGTTCTCTGGTTCCACTGTGTCATACTCTCAGCTTATCAGTGGAGAGCTGAATTGACTACTTTAGGCTTGTTCTCAGGCTTGCCCCAGATACCTTTCCCTATACTACTATATACACATTGGATTCTACTTATATACACCCAGCTTCAGTTCAAGTTATCATAGACAGGAAGTATATACCTCACAATTTGATGTATGTTTTCCTCCTCACCTATTTCCTGGCTGTCTTCCTTTGCCCGCTAATAGGATATCAGGGCAGAATACAGCTCTCCACAGAGGGTGGGCAGCTGTTGTGTTTGGCAAGGGGAGCGACTCAGCGGCTGTCCCTCGTGCCGCACGAAGACATGGTGCAAGAGCCAACAATCGTGCAAAGGGCACTCGATAAACTCCAGCATGTACAGGCCATGTGGACCCACACGCTGTGTGGTGTAATCAGGAGTTATCTGGTTAGGTGATATCTAACGCTTTGAAGGCTCACCAACAGTGCTGGCCAATGCTGGCCTTGTTTCACAAATTCAGCAGCTGTGACATTGGCCAACACCTGTACACATACCGCCTTATATAGGCTCCAACAGTTTTAAACTGACTACCAAAGGTCAGCTTGAGCACGTTTTCGTGTAATCCCTCAAACCAATCCCTCAAACCTTGATTACACAGTGTGTGAACATTGTGTATGTGCGACACATGCGCGTGAGAACTTGTAACCGACTAAGTGCATCGTGGGAAAGAATGCTGCCTAGCGTTGCAGGGCAGCGTGCCAGAAACTCCACCGACCAACCTAACCCGAGATCAACTTGAAGCACGTTTGCAAACAAAAAACAAAAAGCAACACAGCAACAAACATAGACGCAAGAAAGCAACAACACAATTTGGGAATGTCTAGGACTCTAGCAAGTAGCACATTGGAATGTCTAGTACTTTAGCAAGTAGCACATTGGAATGTCTAAAGTAGGACAGTGGAATGTCTAGAATGTCACAGT
>CASHTH010001385.1:0-26607 GCA_030341885.1 Geodia barretti | reverse complement strand
TTCTAATACTCTTCACTGTTAACTGCGTGACGACTCCGTGCTTATGATTACCACACTAATATGCACAGTGATAAACTTTACCGTGGAACTGTAAGGTCTTGTACTGGGGTGAAGCCCTCGGCTGTACTTACTCAGACCTAGTTTGCAGAATACGGCGTAGCTTACTGTTCCATCCTCCTCAACCAGAATCCCTCAAGTGAGGAATGTTACTCTGCTATCAAGGTGCTTACGGCTGTAATGTAACTGTGCAATGATATCAGGCAGAGTAACGCCTACTTGTTATAGCACCTTAGCAACAATTTAGGTTCTAATCACTGATGCTCAGTCGAGATATTAGAACCTGACAAATTCGCCACAATGATCCATTCAAGAAGGATCCTCTCATTACTGTTCTCATGTGGTGCTGACATCAGGGATATTGATACTCGATCGTGCTTATCATTGCGTCCCTCAACCTCGTAACATATGCCCACCCTTCGGTCTTCACTTCAATGGTCTTATTCCAGTGATGACCCTGACCGGATGGGTCCAGAGGGAAGACACTTCAAGACACTAGTCGAACTGTACTTGACTTTTCCATTTCGACATGCTGCAACTGTGGATCACCTGCGAGAAGTACCGGCTTTAATGATCCCTCCCACTCACTTGGATACGGACGTGACATGGGTCTCAAGGCATCGCTCCTACCGACACTGGAGATGGTCCTGGAACGTCCACGTGCTATGCAAGATCACCGGTGCGCAACATGATCGTTTCCATATTGTTTTATTCTTACGTGAGAATGATCTCCGGTACAGACCTTCTTCAGCACTATCTGCTATGGTTCAACTTTCACCACCGTCTCTTCTCAAGTTTCATTTTTGTTACCGCGTGTCTATAGGACATAAACAGGTACAGAGTGAAGATGAGCATGTACGTCCGCGTGAAAACGATATGAGCTAGCACAATCAACTAGATAGATATAAGCCATACTTTCGTGGTCTTTGCAGCCTATTTTTGGTTTCATAACAATACAGCCCTCGATATACGAATAATGGCCTATGATAGTGGGTCCAGTATTATTTGTGACATCGAATTCTAGGACGAGGCAGATACACTGACACCATTCCTTTGTCATCAGAAGACTCCAGTTGTTCGATATCCAGAACTCTCCCTCTGTCTCAGATCTTTGCCAGAACAATTTTGGTGGACTGCAATTCATCAGATATAAGTTAGTAACTCGACTTTTACAAGATCGAACTCTGCCAGTCCTCTCTGTGTCATAGCCTTCTATCAACCCCTTCTCTCTTCAAGGTGACTGTCGTGGGCCGTTTCATCGGACAATATTCTACAATCTGCTCGACATCATTCGTCTTCTCTCCACCACAGCGTGTCTGACTCGTGATCTTGACACGGGGCATTCGATAAATGTAACGGGCTGAGGCTCTTGGGTGGCAGTCGACAACGTGGCAAACAACGTACCCTGAGATTGCGACACAGATACCAAGGGTATCCTGGAGGGCCGCTCAGCCACAGATCACGTGGGACTGCCACTGGCATAAACCTGGGACTGACGGAGCCGTGGTCCTCCCCGGAAACCTGGCCAGATGGGAAATCCCAGGGAACCGGGTCCCTGGACAGGTAATTCCGTCGGGAATGGACTGTGTCCCCGTATGGTGTCACTTGAACCAGTTAACATAAACCTTTGTAAGAACAAACTGTGGTACTTCCGTATGTAAGATTGTATTTATGGGACTAGCTATATAAATAGATTGATCCGGTCTAAAACCCATTTTTCGCGTACCCTTAATACGTTTGTCCTGTTCGTTGAACTACCAAAAATTGTTTTCTTCTTCTGTACCCTCGTTTTTAGTAACCCTGATTTATTATGGAGGAAGTACCAAAAATTTTATTGTTTTGGCAATCGTTTTTGTTTCACACTCATACCTCGTATTTACTTACCATGTACAACATGTTTTGGTTCCCTTTACTTTTCCAATGAAAGGGTTTGTGCCTGGTACCCAAGGAATGAGGTGCACCTGGACCGAAAGGAGAAATTCCTAAGTAATTCTAACTTGACCTTCAATTTGGGGTTTGTAAAAGGAGTTTGCACTAGTGTTATTTTCCTTCCCTCAATCCTCACTATCCTCTCCTTCGCCTCTCACTCAATCTCAGCAAGTACGGCCCCTTTTTCCACCAGATTTCTGCTTCTGCATCCTTCTGAGTCTTTTTTGTGCACCATCTACTTCTCTTGTTGTTCCTTGTCCTCCTCGCCGGTTATTGATGGCCGAAGGGTCCAGCAATCGGGTGTTTGGTGATAAGGGTGGACACGGGGATCCCGGGAAAGGGGAAGAAGAGGGTGTACGACGGCCAAGGAGGTTCTTCTGGCCGGAAAGGAGATGAGGAGATGAATGGTCAGTCAGAAACAATACTGGGTTTTGGTGACCTCCTCATTAATACCTAGTATCGAAAAAAAACTGTCAGATTACACTTTCTGCTTGAGAATTGCTACAGTTTCTCCATATGAAGATTCCAAATGGCCTGCTGATCATTAGACAAATAAACCCTAACAGTAATAACATTATGAGCAGTGGCAAAGTCCCAGAATTCTCAAAAAAGAGGGATTTATGTTTTGTTTCCTGTCGAATAGCTCTGTATGTCTGCTTTGGCAAAAAGCCGTGGTTGGTAGTATCGAAGCCATCTCTATAACGTTTCCATTTAAACAATACTGGTCGATTAGGTTAGCATTAGCTATATGTGATGGTTTAAAGTTGTGGACCGCAGAGTGGTGTTCATTATTGGTGCATTAGTAATTGTGTCTGTGTTGGCAGGTCGAAGGGTGGCAGAGGGAGTGATGGTGAGATATGGGCTTAAGTGGTATGCAAGGCAAACTCAGTGAGAGTAGGGTGTCAGAGAGGGCCACTATGGGAGAGCATAGTGCCAAAGGTTAGTTTTTTCTCTCGTGTATGAAAGCACTGCAATTGTCGGGCAAATTGGTTGATGCGAAGTAGGCTTAATGAGCATCGTGTCAGCATTCCTACAACGACATGTCTATTAACCGACCTCCGGCGTGCGTCATTATGGCGCAGCGTAGGTACTATAGTTGCGGTCCTGTTCTGTAACCTGATTGTCTGTTACATCTATATTCTGTACCGAGTCCGGCGAGAGGCACAGAAGAGTGCAACGACAGAGGCGTGTATCGCCTGCTCGGCATACTATCCTAGTATTGTAGTTAAGCCCTAGCGTCAGACCTTCCTCTGCGCGCAGCTGGCGATTCCATTCGAGTTAACGAGCTAAGCTAAACCGCAGCCCTGCAATTAGTGGTACGGCGCATGCGTTTACTTACTCGTTGCCGCGCACAAGAGTGCGCTGGCCGACGGGCTTGGCACTCAGTCGCATTATTCATTGGGGCCCTATCTTTTTTTAGGTGTTGCGAAGAATAACACCTTCAACAATGTACTCCTGAGCGAACTTTCTTCACTTTACTAATTTCTTTATTGTGCTTTACTCCGCTTGTAATCACGGGGGGTAAGTGATAGCTGCCTGGTTGCAAACGGCATGAATATTATCATCCAACTGTGATAAGGCTTAATTCTTAGTGGTGGTTTTCAGAGAATGATGTACCTTCACTAATCTGTTTGTGTAACGTCTTTCTGTATGCGTTACTAGGCGCTGACTAGGTGACAGTGGGGCCAGGAGGTAGAGAAGTCCAGGGGTCCAGGTTGGGGATAAGGGGGAAATAGGGAGAAACGAGACGCATGCTCGGTGTAATGGGGACGTAAGGTGATTTTGGTGATTGTGGGGGAGAAGGGACACAGGGACATGGCTGGAGGGGCAAAAGAGGAGAAATGGTGTCGTCGGAGCCAAGAGGAGAGAAAGGACAGGCTGCCACACCATGATTGTAGGAGTACTTAACAATAACAGAGATTAAGTTTGATAAGTGCAACAAATATGAACGTATACGTATGACTGGAATTTGGAAGATAATACCTTGCCATATTTTATATAGGCTGTATAATGCTTTCCCACCAAAGTTATTGCTGATTTGCCCTCTGGGTCATTGCAATTGATGGGATCAAAGTATTCCTCTCTCTAAACGTCCGCACTAATACGGTTTTATAATTATTTTCACTCACTATACTAATTAGCAGATCTTGCAAGTTCATGCTTGTCTTGATGCTTGAATGGATGTCCTGGCATGCAATAATGGCAGTTCTAATTCTTTGACACGATCTTCGAGAGCCTCAATGCCGTCAGATCTTAAATCTCGCGTCGGTCTGTCGCGTGGCGATTTGTACTGACTGGAGCAACCCGATCCGGCTGGTATATCCATCACTGAAGTTACGGATGGACTCAAGCTCTAGTTGTACGTATGGTAGGCACGTCTTGCAAATCTCCATAAGGTGTCGCTTAGGGAATTGTGAGTGTCCATCAAGTAGATATGGCATGCACTTTTTGGCACTGTTGGGTTAAAAAATCCCCTTAACTTGATAACGGTCGCCAGCATATTATGCTATTCTCCTAGCTGTACTGTTAACTCCCTGGTGAAGTGATTACTGTGTTGAATGCGTAGTGTGTAGATGTTGGCATGTGTGTGTACTTAGGCCTTTCCGCTGAGGCGCCGGACACTGCCATCATTGGACTCGTCTGCAAGAGAGATCGTCCAACACATGCCACCAGACACGTTTCGCTATTCTACAAATTTCTTCGGGGGGGCGCACGTTCAATCACAAGGCATTACCTGGATCATATATGAAGCTGAGCAGCAGTCAAAGCACATGGGCCACCTGTGGATTCCTCAAGTCCTACATGTAATGGCATACGCTATGTATGGCAACGGATGAGAATGAATTCATTTCAGTATAGTGATTATACTGGTGTGATGTTTGCGTGGGAAATGAGTCAAACGATGGTAGATGAGTAGGTGGTAAAGATGTATCACTCCATCCAAACTCTCATTATAAATAGGGAAACATTCGACCATCACAAACATTGATAACGCATCACATTGGAGATAAATTGTTTTGGGTGGTGTGTGCTAGTTCGTTGTATGGTCAAGCGCTTTCTGAGGATTGCTTAACTCACAGCTCATATATTTGAAGTTTCGTTTAATTATCTGAAATGGAGTCTTCTCTAGTGTTCCTGGCATGCTGCGGATAGACGGTGTCCAAGGAGAAAGGAGAGACATGTGATGGCATAGGGACTTTGGAAGACTAGCTTGCATCCAGCCGATGGACAATGTGGTTACGCAATACCCATACTACGCATAATTTATGGAGTATAGCAATAATCAGCACTACTTACGCGTGGAGGATTCCTTCACCACTATTGTAGTTCTATTAGGAAAACTGGCGTGCACAGAAAGACTGTCGAAATAGACATCATCGGCAGTGCCTGTCCAACCACTTAGTGTAATTTGCAGCGACTGACAAAACTGAGTAGTGTTTTGTCGAACATTGCTGAGAACTCATGAGTTTTTTCGCTAATATATCCCAGCTACTGATGTTTGCTCTGAGTGAGCCGCCTGGTGGGATGCCGATTCGTGCAGTCATTAACCGTCACTACGTCCTCCTGTCCGTCCTGCCCTGCTCCACTCAGTCCTCATCTTCACACCTACCGCTAACTGGCCTACCTCCCCCGGCGCGCAATCACCTGTCATGCTTGAGATGCCCACGGACACTGGGGCTGCACGGCAACTCTTCATCGCCACGCTCCAGCAATCAGGTCAGGGCCACTGGAGCTGTCAGATGATACTCGTTTGGTCAACATCATACCCTCCCTCACGCTCATATACCAGCTTCTGTACAGTTGTCATAACATTACGACGTACCTAGGTGAAATAGACTCCTTCGCACGCTTCAGTAATGATACATAGTCTCCTCCTCGCATAGCTGACATGAATGCAAATGCAGTACAACGATGCAAATGTGTGCAGTTGGCTGCTATTAGCTGTATGGTATGACTGGGCACTAGACTATGATGGCAGAGTACTGGGGGGTTTCGATGGGAGCACCTATCCTACCATACCTTTGAAGTCTCTTGTTCGCATCGGTATGTCGATAGGTTCCTAGTTGAGTGGGCTACTGACTGTGTTATTATACATCTGCGGTTTACTGTTATGACGACATGTTCTGGATTTTGTTAGGGAGGGTTATAGTCAGTGGTCGTGACGGCCTATTTTCTGGCTTTCTCGCATTCCATCTCACACGGCTCCAACTGTTCACTAACGTCTGCAAGCGAGAAGGACTACGCTCCTTCCACTAAATATAACTGGTTTGTAGCATTACCCTATTATAATCTTAGATCAGCAGCAATGAATAGCTACACATGTCTTATAGTCGATTTTTTTGTGTTTCACTTACCCGTGAAGTGACAACTAATTGTTAAGCTTTGATAACCTTAAACAGTACATTTGTGTAAAAATGGAAGTTTGACGCTGGCATGTAACATTTGTATAAACGAAGTCAGAAACTATTACCTTACAGTACGTCGTTGTTAAGTATGACACGGTTGTTTAACATAAGCTATCAGTCGGCACTGATGTAACTGTCTCGTCCTGGCCTATGTGCCTGGGCCACATCAGAGGTGCGCGATCACACACTCCAGACTGCCTGTCTTGTCGAGCCCTCCTCCTACACGGCATCAGGCTCAGCAACTCTATCACAGACAGCGTACCAACAGCAACGACAACAGCAAAAAAATACTATTAGAAAAATAGACGTTCGGTAGTGGACACGACCGCTCGCAGTCCATGTGATGTGTGAGCGTCCAGTGTCTGAAAAAACCCAAATCCTGTAACACGCCTATCATCAATACGCATACCACAGAGCCTAGTCCATACAAAACCCTATATAATTAATCTTCACAGTATCCTACGGATTGAGTAATTTTTTGACCGAGTTGCATAACAACAATAATAATTCTGTTATTTTGAGTCCTCAACAATCTCTATACTACATGTCGTATTGTACTCTAGTTGCTGGCCTGTCGTGTCAGTTGTGTGGTGATCACTATCTAGTGTAGCTCTGTCACTTTCAGTGTATAAATATGTTATATTTAGGATAATAGTGCACATTTAGGGCTTGTTCCATGATGAAGGGATGTGAGGTGGCTGTGCCACAGATCGTTTAAAAATGTACACGTACACTGAAAGCACAGCAGAAGATCAGTAGTCCGTATGTGTGTACTGATATTAGCGTGGTTCTAAGTCTCTCCTGTTGGTGGGTATGGTCCAACTACATACCGTAAGCTATAGAATGGCAGTAGCATACATGTGACACAGGTCTCGAGAGCACACCCACAGACACTCAGTTTCAGTATAGCTTTGTGCTCATGTATTCATCATGCTAGTCGCAGATCTGGCTTGCTCTCTCTCAAGACTGCTGCAGACGTATCTCCGTAAAGTGTCATTTCACGCACCACCTATCTACTACAGCAAAGCAACTCACTGATTTTCCCTTCAGATCACTACTATCATTGTGAACTACTTCAAGTCAGTGGACAAACAAGGGTGGCTGAACACAAACTAAAATGATCAGCTCTGAGTCGAGTGGCCTTCTGGATTTCGTGGTGACTGACGTGAGATGCCATCGTGCGCTACGCATAGTACTAGTGTGAGGAGATCCCAAGCGTTTGATGAGGTCAAAACATGGACACACACCGCTATGTTTTGAGCTCCCCAGTCTGTAGGCACAATCGGGAGTTCCCCTGAAGCCACACCTGATTAATATTGAGACTTCCTGGAGAAAATGAGTGTATTGAAGTTCCCCTGAGAGCCACACATGATTACTTTTTTTATAGACGCACTAATAATACACAGAATGTTAACATAATCTTAGGCAGTGTATAATTATACAGTGTTTGTGTTTTCACACATAACTGCTATAAGTCCCACCATAAACACCCCAAACCAGGAAAATGAAAGTGATATTGCAGCAGTCTTGTGACACCAGAAGAATGTTCTTTAATAACAAACTGTACTACTGTGAGTGTATTAAACTTCCCCGAGAGCCTTACATATTTTATAGAGTTAACTTCACTCTACAGACATTACTACGTAGCAATGAGTTCAAAGAGAGCATACACACATAATTTCCAGCAAGCTCAGTGTCTGCTCAGCATAAACCTCCACAGCAGCACAGAATGTTCAAACGGTATATACAGCAGTGAGTGCATGGAACTTCCCCGATAGCCTCATATGGAGTTAAATGAGATGACGATGTGATGATGCTTAGCTGACAAATAACGCAACTTGTTGCATAAACAGCCGTTATTATATGACTTAGCATTATAGTCAACACTTTTTTAAGATAACAACTGCTAAAGCAGTGCATTAAATATAGTAAGAAATATTCCTAATAAAAGAAAGACAATGTATATTAAACTGTTCATTTTAACTTTGAAACCCAACCCCCAAACACGTGGAACAAAATCAAACATATGGTTTATTGCAGCAGTCTTGTGACACCAGAAGAATGTTCAAACGGTACAACAGTGAGTGTATGGAACTTCCCCGATAGCCTCATATGGAGTTAAATGAGTACGACGATGTGATGATGCTTTAGCTGACAAATAACGCAACTTGTTGCATAAACAGCGTTATTATATGACTTAGCATTATAGTCAACACTTTTTTAAGATAACAACTGCTAAAGCAGTGCATTAAATATAGTAAGAAATATTCCTAATAAAAGAAAGACAATGTATATTAAACTGTTCATTTTAACTTTGAAACCCAACCCCCAAACACGTGGAACAAAATCAAACATATCCTCTCTTTGTATCAGCATTTTTCGCTGTTGAGCTCTGAATCTATCACTCCGTGTACGCTTCAGTTGTATATCTTGAATTTTAATGACGCAGAGGCGATTGTAATGATTTATTTTCCGGCCGCACATGTAGGGTATCAGAAGTAGCAGAATTTGGTTAATGTTGTAAAGGAGTAGGTATATCATTGGGAGATTTTCGACTTTATCCTTGTCTTCATCCCATATGGCTACAGTGTTCTTTGCATCCACCGAGCTGGCAATAAAAAATATAACCCATGGAAAGAGAAACCATGCCTGAAACACTTCATTTATCCTTTTAACTCTCTCTCCTGCTTCCACATATTGATCTGTCAGTGAAGCATGCAGTCTAATGGCAGTCATGTCACCATCATGTTTTGGAACTTCTTCCCAGATCTTTTTAATGGTCAATGTGGAAATTACCATCGCAGCTCTAATGTTATAAGCCCATGCATAGCGAAAGATGTTGAAGAAGCAGTAGATATAAAAAGAAAACGAGGTGGTAACACCACACCCTTCCCTTTTCCCATTATGAAATTCGACTGCTGTTCCAACAACTGGGATAGTCAAGCCTAGACAGGCAGCGAAAACAAGAATTATAAAGATCAAGACACGGGGAGGCTTCGAAAAATCCTCAGTGTCCAACACATCTGGCACTGAAACTGAAGAATTCTTATCTTTATACCACAGGAACAGTTGAATAAAGATGGGCATGTACTCCAAGATCCTTAGAAGAGAACATAACCCGTACATAGCTGCCGTAAGTAGGTGTGCAGTGTCTGTTACCTTATCTTGTGTTTCACGAGCAGTGGCAGTAGTGTTCATATGACATGACATAGAAGGCCTTGTGTATCTAATGACCAATGTTATTGCTCTTGCGCAGTGCAATAATTCTACTCCAACCATGATCGTTATTATTAATGTTAAAATCAGTGATTGGGGACGTTGAATACAGCAAACACTGCAGAGCAAAAATATAATTAATAATGCCATGCTAACATTAGTCGTTTTGTTTCTGATATATAACAGAAAGAAAGTAAAGCTGTGCTGAAGAACTTGAGGCATTAAGCCAGCAGCCAATCAAACACAACACAATACAATGCATATTGACCAGTAGTTAGCTATGATCTTAAAAGGGCAAGGGTAGCTATATACACACATTTAATAAAATACCTGGCCATTTTGTTGGATGAAAAAAGATAGTCTCACCACGGTTTCTTTTAAAATTCCGCAAAGCAGTTTCTGCAGTAAATAGCATGCGCATGGAGTTCTTATTTTGTTGTGTGTGCATGCAATGATGTCACAGGAAAGCTATAATTATAGCAGGTCATGAGGCGCCGTGATCGTCAAGTGCGCATGCGTCGACATTAAGCATCGCTCATCACCGCAATGACATCTCCGTCTGCGACCACAAATCCACCTGCATGCGCCAATGCAACGCGAGCGAACAGTTTCGCGCATCTGTGCAGTGCGGCAGTGCGGCCGTGCATGTTCAATCCCGCATTACACCAGGCAATAGGACCGCGTGGGGATATGACAAGGCCTAGCTATGCGCTTGGCTTATGGGATTGAGTCACTTGTCATAGGTTGATGAAATAATAACACGGAATACAGGCACATTATGATTGTAGCTATATCCACAGAAGTCTGAAGGTGATTACGCCCACTCAAGCTTATGATTGAGTTATTATTGTAACCCTAACAGTTGTCGTTACGTTCTGGTGGCTAAATTCCAAAGCACCTTCAGATTTGGACCAAGAAACTTGAAGTTAGGTGGTGTATCACCAGTTAATTCACCTTCACAATTGCAGGGGCAACCTTAATCAGAATCAGATTGCAGCCATGGATTGTATGTTTTGTGGTATGTGTTGCAGAGCCTTTCCTGTTTAAGAGCAGCCATGGCTGAGCTCGCGATCGAGACAGAGCTGGATGTAGCTATGGGGCGGGATAATTGTTTTTGAAAGGGCAAGGGTACACACATTTCTGATACCCTCAATATTGTTGTAAGTATAATACACTTTGCCATTTGGGATGAGAGATATAATACAAGTGGAAAAATCATTTCTTCAAAATTAAGGGGGATGTAGGGATGGTGTAAATTATGAAAAAGGATACCAACAAGAAAGATGCTTCGGCTGAAAACAAAAATCATACATCCATCCCTACATCTTTCTTTCTTCAGCTCTGTCGAACAATGTGTAGGCACTCAGTTTTGGTGTAGGGTATACTAATTCATAACAAATCACAGTTGAGGTTGTCCCATCCCTCTCTGCGACTTCACCTCTGAACCCTGTCTCATAGGTGGAGGTTAAAGAAAGATGTAGGGATGGATGTATGATTTTTGTTTTCAGCCGAAGCATCTTTCTTGTTGGTATCCTTTACACCATCCCTACATCCCCCTTCATTTTGAAGAAATGATTTTTCCACTTGTTCCACTTACTTTTTTGGCACATGCTCAGCCCCACCCTTTTCGCGGTGCAGAGCGGCAAGCGCGCGAGGGGCTGCACGCATTAGGGTTCACACACGCGTGGGTGGAAATTTATGCACTGCATATTTGTGACTTGAAGATTTGATCACACACACACTCACAGTGCATTGTGGGGGAAGGGGGGATGGTCGTGACGTAGTTTGCAATTTTGCGCAATTCTTCAGTGATTATCAAGAGGAGTACAAATTGTGACAGGCGATCTCAGCGCACAGTCTGCGCCGACTATAGGCGCAGACTGTGCGCATCCTCCATGCGTTGTTATTTGGAATCGGCACGCCATTGAATGAAATGGTCACACCTGCAGTGATTATCAAGAGGAGCACAAATTGTGACAGGCGATCTCAGCGCACAGTCTGCGCCGACTATAGGCGCAGACTGTGCTAGTTCCCGGCCTAGCAAGGTGGTCTTGACCGTTAGACCTAAGCGATGCAACGTCTTACCATCTACACTTGGTGTGATGCAAGAACACAGACTGATGCCAGAGAGAGAAGTTGGGGTATGCTTTGCTGATGAGGCCCGAAACAGCTGTCCAGAGCTCCTCATCTTTTTTCCTTTTTTCTCTTGGCATCACATGGTCTATTGTTACATGGGTAAACTTCACCCTTCAAAAGTTACAACGGTAAACATAACCCTTCACAAGTAGAAAAGGTAAACTTTACCCTAAAAAACATTTACATCCAATATTACATTCAACCTTGGCATCAAGTCTCATGAACATGCACGTTTCTAGTCCCGCTCCGAGGCGCCGCGCATGTATGAAGTGTAACCAGATATTTTTAAGTCAAAGGTCATATGTGTCATGGAGCAGGAATTGTTGGAAGCGGTTGCTGATCTCTGTGTCTTGCATACTTATTACCGTCATTAGATGGTGCATAAACCATTGGCGATCGTTTACCACGAGTTAAGATACTGAGTGGGGAGATCACCACTTGCCACAGAGAGAGGCTACACCATTCCTTACCTTAACAGAGTTGCTTAGAGATGGTTGTAGGGAATGGGAGTCTCAGAATGAGACTAGCAATATGCTTGTTCATGAGAATGGTGAATTTCATCATTTTCTTTGCTGCAAAGGTGGAATGTAATTGGACATAAAGTTTACCCTTGAATGGTGATTGATGGGTGAAGTTTGCTTTTCTTTCTGGAATGATTGAAGGGTGAATTGTGAATTATACGGCTTAAAAGCAAGTGTCAGCAAAAATGCGTTTGAATTTGGTACTAATCACCCTCCGCCACTCGAGCGCGCGCGAGTGCCTGCGCACATGTGCGCGCGCCTCAACGCATGCACGCAAAATGCTTACCTCGGCGAACTGTGCATGCGGCTGGGCTATTGGAGAGTCTGACACGGGCTAGCTACGGTAGTAGATAGCATGCGGGAGTCGATACACACCCTTCACTGTGGCTTCATGTGCCTCCAAGGTACACAGAGCAGGCGGATCAGGTCGAGGTGAGCCAGCATATTACTGCGTCGATCGCGTCTAATACACGCATGCGCACCGCTTATGAGGTTTTACAAGGGCCAAAAAAGTAGACGATACAATAGACAAGCAAAAAAAACCAACAAAAACAACCGAAGATAAAAGAAAAACAAGAACATCACCGCTTATTGATGGGTTGGGCCACGCAACGCTGTCCGCGACCGTGCCAGTTTGTCGCTCTCGAACGCAGTCGTTTCAGCATAATCGCCATGTTCTTTTTCTAGCCCCTGTACCGCTAAAGCTGTTAGCATAGCTCATAAGCCGCCTCGTTGCCTGTAGTGCGAGAATAATCGTAGACAGACAGGCAGACAGATACACACAGTAACCCTCGCTGCGCATGCGCGCCGAGGGTTAATTATACGCGCTGGAAAAGTGGAAGAAAGATGAATGCCACCCAAGTAGCAGCACTGTTCTGCGTTATACCACTCATCACTCTACTCGCTCCTGTGGTGAAGGATAAGACCGCATCGCTCATTACACTGCCTAATGTTCTTTCGGCATATGAAGGGGACGGAATACTGACTGCCGATACGAGCAGTAACTTGTACGTATGGTGGTGGTGGCCGAGCATTTTTACGACACGATGGAAACTAACGCAACGCCCCGCGTTTGGTGACGCGTATCACACGGTATCTTTCTTCGTGGCACCTAAAAGCATAGCTCACCGTTTTCTCTACCGGTTCGACTCCAACTACACAACCGATTACTTTTTTGTAGATGGAGACTTTATGCAGGTAATGCAAGGTCAGCAACACTTGGATATAAGGCGCAACATTTACCTTCTGCCAAAGGAGTACACACCAGGAAGAGAGGCAAAGGCCGAGTACATTGTAGACGTCAAAAAATCTCTATCACTAGAGAGAAACGAAACCTTGGGCTCTTCAATCTGCCAGTTCCAAAATCGTGATGTCTACACCAATTTCATTGATTTGGAACCGGATGCTATTGATGGAGTGTACAGGTGTCATTGTGATTTTCAAGGTCCTTTGCCGTATTATGGGTCTCCTGTTGGTGGTGTAATTTCTCCAAATTATTGCTCCTCGTTCCCATCCACCCCCTACTTTTCATCACCTAAAAGCTCTTACAACTTTTTCTCAACCATTGTCCCAACAAAATCATACGTGAAATACACAGCCAATATCACCATGTACTTCTACGACAAACTGAAGCTACTGAAGCACGCACAGTACAAGTGCACAATTCGTGATACCGACACTTGTTCCTTCACCATACCACAACAATACTGGTACTTTGATCCACAACTTATTATTGCATACATCCACCCAAAGGCTGGTTCCTATGCACTCACTACTACTATCACTGTTGATTCTGATGTCGCCCTTCTTGAGAATGTTGCACGCTCAATCCTCTGCCTACTCATCCCTGCCTTCTTGATAAAGACACTCTTTATTTAGCTATCTAGACTTCTATCTACAAATGCAGAACACCCAAATGTGGGCGATGTACTATTGTATTATGAGTAGAGTTTCAATGATGGTGTATAGTATACGTAGCTCTACGGCTCAGCGAAGCCTGCTCCATTTTCACGCCACGCCCTCAGAAGGGAGTGTTTGGGTGGTCAATGGTATAGCTATGGGAGTTGGTAAGACTGAACTGTGCATGCTGGCAGTCATTGTTGCCTCGGCACTGTATCTTTACCTTGGCAAGGACGACGAGCACAACTTGCCGATTCACCTCTCCGACGACGACATCCCTGTAGACCCGCCCGACTACAATCCGGCGGAAGAACATGGCGTCCGTGTTTGCAAATCAAATGGGCACGCTCCAAACGTTTTTGTCCTTGATTTGACATATTCGGTGTTTCCAGACGAGAAAATTGGCGATGATATCTTGCAAGACCTTTTTGAGGTAAGGACTACTAGAATTAGGTATCTAGCTACAGGTATATATCAACTCCGCACGCATGTTCCAGTACTGCAGCTGCACACATTGGGGAGGTGACTGCTACGAGTGGACGTTGGTAATCGACGAACTGGACTTCGTCAAAACTAAACGAGGGTCGTGCGGGAACACTGTGAAATATTCCCCTGTCTATAAGAACGCGACTAACCCCGTCGGAAACTCCACAGTTGCCAAGGTGTATGTGCGGGAAGGGGGATCGTTCGACGTTCTGCCGCTGGACTGCGTCTACGACACCGTCAACGCGGTTTTGGAGAATGCCCTAAGTAGCACAGAGAGTGAATACATAGAGTAAGTTGGGGTAATTCTTGCGTCTACTGTATACTATTTCGGCTCTTTCTCTACTTGCAGGGTCGTCACCGTTTTGGCAAACGAAATAGAGAAAGTAACAAGCACTTGTGTAACTGCGAACATGAAACCACAGTAAAACCCAGCATGTCATTGCGCATGCGCAGTGCGACAGCGGGATTCTGCGCGCACAGCACAGAGCTTCCTAAGATGGCACCGAAGTGGGTGGTCGACGTAAGAGACAAACTGAGCAGGCACGACGGTTTTCAACTGCTAAAGACCCTCTATTACAAGGACGGAATCCCGGAGCGCGAGCTGGACGGAGCAAGCGATGTTTTTAGAGTTTACAAGCTTTCCAAAAGATATAGCAACAACGACGACGGTGCTGCTGTGGCTCTTCTCTTTTACCGACTGAGCCTTCTTGTGCCCCGCTCCGTGTATCCCGGGGAAGTCAGCGCCGCTGCACTCGATCCCGAGAAGTTACGGCGGGCCAAGGACCTTGGTGCTGAAGATTGCCTGGACCATTTTGCAAAGTGTGGGCTCTCGAAGCCGGCAGAACCTTCGATCCCTCCTGAGGCGCGGTTACCAGAGTGCTTCGCGATTACGTACGTAAATTTGAGCCCGCGGATGCGGAGGGACTTCAAGGAGCAGTTGTCGATAGTTGTCGGTGTGTACCGCGAGAAGCAATTGGATCTCTTCAACTTGTTTTGTCGCCTCTCGCACGGCAGCGGCGAGACTACCGCCGACAGGTTTATCGAAGCGCTCAACAACGCTCAAGTCCCCTCTCCGATTTTTGAGGAACTTCAAGACCAGCTTGATAGCCACCATATTCAATACACACCAATTGCAATAGGTAGGTATGATTACTCCCATGGGAGCTGACACAGCAGGAAGCTGTGTGTCTAGTGAGTAACAAATAAGCCCACATAATTATATGTTTTTACAGAGACATTGAAGACAAGGGAAGAAACTAAGGAGGACTATTATAGTAGTGAAACAAGGCCACTAATAAGTAAGAACATCCATATTTATGCAGTGACATTGCTCCACCATTAGATTTACTTTTCACCACAGATATTACTAAAACTTATCATCGTGGACCTTGTGCAGAAGTGTGCACGGTATCGAGGGTCACATGTTGTCTCATTCCCATCATACCCCTCGCTCTATTTGCAATAGCCGTCACGGTGTCCACACCAATTATTAACAACATCCATTCCAAAAGTGAGGTGGAGCAGTTTGAGACCTCAGGAAATCTGTATGAACCAGACACCCAGTGCTCTACTCGGGATCTACTACCTCCTATAATACATCTTGGAACCTTTTCTAGCGAATGGTATGATGGTTTCTTCATTAAACAAGACCTGCCAGATAAGAACATGTATGAATACAAAAATTTAGACGTATATATCGTTCAATCTCACAAAGTAGTGGAGCGTTCGATGCCATTTAACTGTGAAGCTATCGATACGAATAACGGCATTGAATTGGAGCTGAGCGGCGTATATTTTTTGAGTGGAACAAACGTGTCATTCAACATTTGCATTCGCTCAGTAGATGTAGTCAAAGATGGATGGGTGGATATGGCGTTTTACAGCAATCGCCCAAGTTATGACCAAAACGATAATAACACTGTGAACTATCATCGCTTTCTTATTGGTCCCAACCAAACTAAGTGTTATTCATATACCTACACGGCTCCATTTGACAGTTTCTACTATATCCGTATGGGAACTAACTCTCAATGCAGCAGTGCAAATGTTACGGCTATCTCGTTTAAAATGAATGCCGACATGAGGTATGTAAATGAAAGTGATCAATGGTTAATGAACTCTGATGAAAAGAGGGCCTGCAATCGTTCAGACTATTCCAGCGAGAAGGAATGCAAGTTCACGTTTCCGAGTAGCTCATTTTCGAAAACGCAAGAATATGACATATTCGCCAAAGTAACGTCTTTCACTTTCCACAGTGATTTTGGACACTTGTCAATTCAGCCCATGTTCCGCAGGGAGTCACTTGCTTTACCAACCATTGGAGGAGTAGTTGTTCTTGTGCCAGTTGAAATCACACTTATTATTGTGGTTTGTTGTTGTGTCTGCAAAAGTAAGCAGAGAACTCGGAACCTAAGCTTTATTGAGGATGGGGAGAATATTAAGGATTATGGTGCTATACAATAGTAACATTGTGTAAAATTTAATAGGGAATATTTGACTTGTTTTGTATATGTGATCTGTAGAAAAATGTATCACACCTAAACTAGTACGTGTATAATAAGCGAGTTACTCACACTCCCTCTTAGTTACAATGCATCTCCACGCATTTTCACATCAACGACTCCCTCTTGGTATCACTCATCTCAAAACACCAGTTTATTTTCGGGCAATTTTGTACTAGTCCTTTGGACGCCATGGGTATTTATATATCCTTATAACACGATGAATCCCTAGTATGGAGGCCTTGGACACATTTGTTCATGGCTGGTTAGGTGCTAGATCAGTGATCTTTCATAAGAGGTTCGTAATTTCTTGGCTACTCAGGTCCATGAACTGTGCACATGCATGTGCTCCTGGGTAAGGTAGGGTAAGCCTAAGAAAAGAGAAAGAGAACGCATGTAAGGAACTGATGCGGCAGAATCCACAGCTAGTCTTCCTTTACTATTGTTGGGTCCCAAATGTGGCATGACTTTAATGAAAGTAATGGGCTCTGCAGGAATGTAATGGGTCTAGTAAAAATTGAGCCCTGAAAGCCAAAGGACATCGACACGACGAGAGACTGTACCGGAGCATGGAGGACCACTCTGGATCTCCACTCTCTAGTAGTCAGCGTACTTTCCCCCCTTCCCTTCATGCCCCCCTCTCTTAGAGTCCCATTAATTGTGAGGCTTTAAGAGAGAGATATCAAACTATAGTAAATGTGACTGATGTTTAATTGTAAAGGTAGATCTGGCATACATCTACAAGCATGAATATCTAAGAGCCTATATCTCTGTACACAAGTCAGTTCATACATATCAAAGGGCTCGTCAGTTTATGAACTAAATGTATAATATGTTACAGTGTATGCATGTAGCTATATATGCTATAAAGTTCATGGGTCCGTTTCCGATAATCAGAGTCCATTTCCGTTGCGGTTGAAGTACGAGGTTTCAGTTAGAGTGTAGTTGGCAGTGACATTAACCAGAGTGTAAAAGTCTGTGTTTGGACAGACGTCACTGATTTGGAGGGAAGGTACGGTCAGGGTGGTTGTATTTACTGTTTCACTGAAACGCAGGATGAGTTGACCAATGTTCAGGTCGAGGTTGAACGACAGAAGTTCTGGAGGTGTGGTGTCTTCAGTGTAGTTCCCTGCAATGACTGCGCTACTACTGGCATTTGGAGAGATGGCATTGCCACTTGTATCTTTGACAGCAGCCTCGGTGAACGACATGTACGTGTTTTCTTCTTCCGTCGCCAACATGGGTCTGCGCTTTATTTGATTCAGATCGGAATTCACGAGAGTTATCACTAGCTCTGTGTTGGTGATGATCGAAACACTGCCATTGGTGAGTGTGTAGAATAGACCGGCATTGTCCATGTTGAGGGTCAACGACTGCTGTGCTTGCAGAGTGTACGCAGTATACTGAACTGATTCGGGAGAAACAGTCTCAGAGAAAGACAATGTCAGATTGCCAGAGTTCATATCCAGGTGGAAAGTGATAAGAGCCGGGCGTGTTTCGTCTGGAATGACATTTGTAGCTTCCAGAGCAGCCTCAGAAGACACGTTTACCACTGGATTCCCACTGGTGTCCTCGACGGAGGCATCGGCAAGGTCCAGATAGGTGTTGTTTTCGGTAGTTCCGAGGTCTAGCAGAGCCTTGATGTTATCCAGATCGAAATCCGTGACGGCTACTTCGAGGAAGTCTTGCTCCGATCGCTGGAAGTATCCTCCGGTCAGGGAGTAGTAGGTGGCATTGGAGGAGTTGGTACTCCTGAGAGTGATCCCAGTGGTGACTAGTGTGACTCCATTTACTGCCTCAGAGAAATTGAGGGTAACGACTCCATCATCCAGGTCTAGTATGAACCCAGTCAGCTCTGGTCGGGTGGTATCAGATGTAAAGTTGACTGCTCCTCTTGGCAGTAGTGAGTCATCCACCGGGTTGCCATCAGTGTCATTCACAGCAGAAGATGTTAGACTTAGATAGGTGTTGTCAGACATGTTATCACTCCCCGAGGCAAGGTCTGGATTGTGTTTTATTTCATTGAGGTCATAGTCTGAGAGTTGAAGTTGGATGACAGGGCCGTCAGCAGAGATAACTGCGCCACCGGTAAGTTCGTACGACTCTTCATTGCCAGATGGTCCACTGTGTAAGGTGAATGCTTCAAACACTACACTACCAGATGATACAGTCTCAGAGAAAGACAGAGTAAGAACCCCACGATCAAGATCGAAATCAAAATCTTGGAAGGAAGGTCTAATGGTGTCTCCAATCACAAATGCAGCACTCAGGGCATCATTCTCTGGTCGAGCAATCACGGGGTTGCCGGCTTGATCAGAGATGGTTTCAGATGAGAAGGAGATGAAAGTGTTCTCGGGTGCAGTGCCAAGATCTAATAGCCTCTTCAGTTCATTGAGATCGGTGAGGCTTAGATTGACGGCTATGACGGGTAGGTTCTCCAGCAGGGGTCTGCTGCCCTCAGTGAGAGTGTGGTGGGACATCAGTGGCTCTGTAGATGTGTTCTGCAGCACGATGTGTGTTACATTCAGAGAATAGGCATCCACTGTTTCATCAAATGTCAATATCAGCATTTCTCTGGTGAGGTCGAGGGTAAAGTTGACAAGCTGCGGTGACTTCTGGTCTGCAGTGTAGTTTGCCACGTTCTTTGTGTTCACTCCATTTATCAGAGGTCTCACCGGTGTCCCGCTCATGTCTTGGACGGTCGTGGAATTCAACGCCATCCAAGTGGTGTCATTGTCTCGTGCTATATTCCTTGTTTTTATTTCATTGAGGTCATCGGTATCGACAACTAGAATCAACTCGGTGTCATCGATATCGTACAGCAGAGTCCCAGCCGTTAGCTGATATTGAGTCTGAGGCATTTCAGAGTTACTCACAGACTGTAGTGTTATTCCCGTTGGATCAAAACTGCTGGCATTGACCGTTTCATTGAACATCAATATCAGGTGACCCAGAGTCATATCCAGATCAAACGAGATCAGCTCAGGGCGGGTTTCATCCAAAAAGAACTGATCGGCCATTCTGTTGGTAACTGGAACAAGTCTGTTTCCGTTCATGTCGACAATGAACATGTCACTCAGTGCAAGGTATGAGTCTCTCATGGCTGTCAGTAGACTTGTGTTTTGCTTGATGTAATTCAGGTCTTCTGCTTCCAAAACCAACTCGACTCTCTGTCCATTAGGAGAGACGACAGTAATGTCAGAGAGGGTAAATATCACCGAGCCGTTTACAGCATTCATGAAAGACAGCCCGTCAATATTAACGCTACTGGTGTTAACAGCTTCGTCAAAGTTCAAGATGACCCGTCCAGCGTCCAGATCAAACATGAATGTCAGGAGAGTTGGTGAAACCAGGTCAGGGAATGTGTCGGTAGAGTTCTCAATCTGTTCTTCGTTGGGTTGCCCAGCCATATCCTGCACAGCTCCCTCTCCCAGGACCAACTGAGTCGTGTCGGTGCTCACGGCCAGAGTAGTGTCTAACTTGATGCGATCGAGATCAAACGTCCCGAGAGTTATCACAACTTCAGTCGAATCGGTGTCTGAAACATTAGAGTGTGTGGTAAGGGACACAAATGAACTGTCTGATGATGATTGCAGAGTGAACTGCGTGACGTCAGTGTCATTTACGGAGATGGTTTCGTCAAAGGTAAGAAGGAGTTCATTTGTTGTCAGATTCAGTCTAAACGACTCCAGAGTTGGTGGTGTCATGTCAGGAACGACATAGGCTACCTGGAGAGCATCGTTCTCTGGTATTGCAGTCAGATTGAAGCCTACCATATCCAATACAGCATCAGATGTTACGGCAATAAATGTGTCAGATGTGCTTGTTCCTAGACCACGAATGGCCTTGATAGCATTCAGATCGTAGATAGTGAGGTTGAGCACAATCTCAGGTTCATTAAGGTCTGAGCCATAGCCACCGTTTAGAGTATACCAGTATTCAGAGTTATTTTCATCAGACTGTATGGTTATGCCCGAGACATTCAGAGTGCTGGCATTGACTGATTCAGTAAACGTTAGGTTGATGGTTCCAGTGTTTAGATCGAAAATGAAGCTTTCTAGCTCTGGATGTGTGCTGTCAAACTGGATATCACTGGCTGGTATAGTACGGCCCCCTTCTTGTGATACTTCATTACGAAACACGTCTGTCACAGCTCCAGGTAATAGGAAGAGGTACGTATCATTGTAAGATGTAGCAATATTTGTCAGAGTCTTCAATCTGTTGAAATCGTCATGAGCAAGTGTGAGTTGCAGACTCAGCCCGTTAGTGTTTGTATCTGGTGTCTGTCCAGTGAGCCTAACAATCTCTGTTGATGTTTCATTGTGTGGTGAATTGTGGAACTCGATGAATATAGGCATCAGTGAATCAGCAAGTACTGGCTCTGAAAAGTTCATAACTATTACACCTTGAGGGCCTGATGCATCGAATGTAAAGTCAATCAGGATGGGTTGCGTGGTGTCTGCAGTGTAATTTGAAACCTGCTGTCCTAGAAAGAGGCCGATAAAATCTATCACATTGCCCACAGTGTCCTCGGGTACTGGCGTTGTCGGGAAGCTGATGTAAGAGGAGGTGTTTTGGGTATAGAAATCAGCCATTGCTGCAGCCAGCTTGATCTCATTCAGTTGATGAAAGGAAAAGTTGATGTCTATGATGTACCAGTCAGTAAACTCAGTGTTGCTTGATGTGGCATTCAATTCATTGTCAAACTGTATAGGTTCGGCTGTTGTACTCCCACGCAGTACAAGTGTGGCAGCACCAACACTTGCAGTGTCAACCGTCTCAGTAAATGTTAGTGTGAGAACACCGGTGTTCAGGTCAACTGAGAATTGGTCGAGAGCAGGTTCTGTCTCATCAGAAGTGAACTGATTTACCGGTTTTCCTTCTTCTTCAGAGATATTGACTGAAGAGACGTTGTTCATATCCAGAATTGCTCCAGTCTCAAGTGATATGTATGTACTTACTGGAGTCTCGACATGTGAGAGACTGCGATGAGCTTGGATTCTCACAATGTCCTCAAATGCAAGGAGAATACAGATCTCACGGCCCATTCTCACTGGTCACGTTCCCGTCGGATAGAGTGTACTGCTCGGCAGAGGTGTTTGTGATGTTCATCACGGCCTGCAGAGTGACAGCAGGGAAAAAGACTGAATCTGCTCGTACAGGGCTCCGAGAATGTAAGAACCAACATCTCTGGGGAGTCCATGTCGAGGTCGAAGCTAACCAACTCTGGGTGGCGTCTGATCTGGTGTAAACAGGGCCACCTGAATGCCCTGGGTTGCATTGAGTGATGCCAGACTGTTTGGTGTCAGTGCCGTGTCTGTGGCTGTGTTGTTGTTGAATCTCAGGTACGTTGTTTCGTTGTCGACTGCAAGAGCCTCCAGGAGTTTGATGCTGTCAAGATCAGAGTCAGACAGGGTGATGGTCACAATTGTGATATTCCAGACGGCCACACTCCCGGTACCAGAGAGCTGATGTTCATCTGTAGCATTCAACTCCGTGTTTTGGATCCACAAATTGTCAATGGACAGGGAGTCTGGATCGATGGTCTCTGAAAAAGTGATGGTGAGTGTTCCCTTGTCCAGATCGAGCTCAAAACTACCGACTTCTGGCCTTTCATCGTCTTGAATGATGTGGGAAACCCGGATGGTATCTTCATTGATTGAATTCCCGCTCATGTCTTCGACCGTCATGTTAGACACGGACACCCATGCTTGATAGATAGTTGTGAAAAGTTCTGAGTAGCTCTTGAGAAGGTTAAGATCATTCTCAAGTAGATAAACTATGACAGTAGTGGAGTTATCTTCAGAGACAGTTCCACCACTCAGTGGTAGTGAGCTGGGAGGTTCATTAAAGTCATTCTGCAGTGTCACTTCAACTGACTGGAAAGTACCGATGTTGATAGTCTCTGAGAATGTCAGGGTCAACACTCCACCATTGAAGTCAAAGGTGGCATTTGTTAGGTTAGGAGAGCTGACATCTGGATCAAAGTCTGCAGCCATCACTGGTACTGGAGTCGATGTAACCGAATTTCCGTTCATATCCTCAATGGCATCAGATTCGACTGCAAGGTATGTGTTTTCGCTGTCACTTGCAAGTTCATAGTCTGCCTTGATAGCATTGAGATCATCATCAGAGAGGATGACAGTAAACACCTTACTGTTGTCGGCATAAGTTCCAGTCGGTGGCATAAGTCTATAGCTGGAGGTGTTAACAGTAGTATTAGAGCCATAAAATACCAGGGAGTTGACATTCAGACTTGAAGTATTCACAGCCTCTGAGAAGTTGAGAGTGACGATCCCACGATTGAGATCAAATGCAAACTCGATCAGCTCAGGTTCTCGTTGGTCGTCTATGAGTTCACCGGAGTGCACACTCTCTATGAAGAGACTCCCACTCATGTCTCGCACAAGGCTGTCAGACAAGCTCAGGAATGTGTTGTTTTCATTCGTAGCCAGATGTCGGTTCAGTTTGATTTGGTCGAGGTCCTCCTGTGCCAGGTAGACCACCACCGAGGTGTTGTCACGGAGAGAGAAGGAGCTGAATCTCAGTCTGTAGTTCTCTGCCATGGGGTGTGTGCCACTTACAACAGTTATCGCTTCAATATTCAGAGATGATGCATTGACAGTCTCATTGAAAGTGAGACTTAGTTCTCCTTCGTCCAAGTCCAGTACAAACTCATCCAACTCTGGAGGTGTTGTGTCTTGTATGTAGTCTCTTACTGGCCTTAGAGTGTCTTCTGTTACATTGTTGTCAAATGTATCAACTACCAAAGTGGATAGGAATGACAGGAAAGTCGTCTCGTTATCAACGGCCAGTGCTGAGAGCCTCTTGATTTCATTCAGGTCTGTTATGTCAAGATAAAAATAGATTTCTGTGTCATCTGAAGAAAGCACTTCTCCTGCTACTAGAGTATAGTTGGTTGTAGACAAGGATGTGTCATTTGATGCATAAAGGGTCATGGTAGATGGATCAAAACTGGCATAGTCAACTACTTCAGAAAAGTAGAGGGTAAGTAACCCTTCATCCATATCCAGGTCATAATGCAGCAGCTGTGGAGATATTTCATCTCGTGTGAAGTTATTAACTCTGATACCCTCATCCGTGGAGATTGGATACAGAGTGTTTCGATTCATGTCTTGAACAGCCAGTTTCGTAGCAGTCAAATAGGTGTTGGACTCATCACTGGCAAGATATCTTCTTCTGTTTATTTCATTCACATCCTCTGCTGACAGGTATATCTCAATGGTGACACTATCGTTTTGAGATGAGCTGCTGGCTGGTCCAAGGGTGTAATTCTGTGATGACATCGACCTGGCATTCTGTAGTGTGATCTGCAACACGTTGAGTGTCTGCGCATCAACTGTCTCATCAAATGTAAGGAATAGGATTCCAGAGTTCATGTCAAGATTGAATGAGAGGAGGAAGGGGGTGGAGTTGTCGGGATGGAACATGGCAGGCTGGACAGCTTGTGTATCATTGATGCCCACAACAGGATTTCCAGCCAAATCAGAAACAGATGCCTCATCAATGGCCAAGTATGTATCACCAAAACCAGTTGAGAGATTGGTGTTTCGTTTGAGTTCATTGAGGTCATCTGCCACAAGGTGTACAGTGATAATGAGCCCATCCTCTGATCTCTGTGTCTCTCCGCCACTCAGTCGTAGAACATTGTCCACACTCTCCTCAGTTGCATTCTCAAATGCTTGGATTACAATGCCAGTTGGATCAAAGGTGGTAAGGTTTACAGTGTCAGAGAATGACAGTAGGATTTGACCCACGTCCATGTCCATGGTGTAGTTCTCCAGAGTTGGTGGGACAAGATCGGGAATAAACACATCAACAGCGATGGCCTTCCCGTCTGTGATGGGTGCAACATCGAATCCATTTCTGTCATCAATCAAAAATGCAGCAATAGTGAGATAGGTGTCGTTCTCATTTCTTGCAAGTCCTGTGTTTGATTTCAATGCCAAGAGATCAAAATGATCCAGCTCGACCACAATCAGATATCCATCACCGCTGGAGGTTTTTGTGGCACTTGAAGGCGTGAATGTTCTCTGTGGAGCTCGGTTTACACTGTGTTGGAGAGTAATGGCTCTAGCATCAAACGTAGCCGCATCAACCACATCATTGAACGTGAGATTGATGTGACCCAAGTGCTGGTCATATGTGAATGACAACAGCTCTGGTCGGGTGAAGTCAGGTATGAATGTATCGACGGGTCTTGGCTCTGGTAATTCATTTACTGGATTTGAATTGGTGTCATAGAATGCCCTCGAAGTGAAGAACAGGAAGGTGTTCTCCGAGGCATACACCCTGGAACCACCTACAGGTGTTGCAAAGTACACATTGCTCTTCAGAGCTGTAATGTCTTCTCCGGATAGCTGAAGAGTGATGATGTGTGCTCCAGTTGTGTTCGGCTCCTGGAATACAGTGCACCCACTGAGAGTCAGAGTTGCTTCCATCCCAGTGCTTGTGTTGTACAGAGTTACTTCAGAGCAGTTGATGGAGGCATACTGGATTGGTTCATTGAACGTGAGTATCAGAAGATCAGCTGGTCATGTCGAGTGTGTATTCCAACAGGTCAGGCCGTGACTCGTCAACAGCCAGTCCATTTTGGGTCACCTGAAGAGCCATGTCCCTTGGTATTTCAACTACAGGGTTTGGATCAAATGCAGTGTCAGTTATGGCGTGAGGTGAGAGTGAAAGATAGGTATCGTTCTCTGTGTTTGCAAATAGAGAACCCTTGATTCCATTACTGTCCACTTCACTCAACACAATCTCAATGATTGGTCCATCACTGCTGGTAGTTGAACTGTCTCTGAGTGTGTAATAGAGAGCTGGGTCAGTGGTATTTTCACTGGCTTGGATAGTAATTCCAGTGACATCCAGGGATGATGCTCGCACAGACTCATTGAATGTCAAAAGCAGAGTTCCGTTCTCCAAATTCAGTGAGAATTCTATGAGCTCAGGTGGGATTCGGTCGTGATTGAAGTCCATGGCAACATAACCTGGAGCATCGTCAGTGATTTCTGCAACTGGATTGCCAGCCATATCAGTTACAAACTCTTGTGAGAATGAAATGTAGCAATTTCCTTGATGTGTGCACAAGTGTTCATTGGCTTGAATTCGGTATAGATCGGCAGTTTCAAAGGTAAACTCTATGATGTCTGAGTCAGAATCGTTGGTAGAGCCACCTGTAAGTTGGACCATTGCTAGGAAGTCTCTGATGTACAAGGTTTGAAGCACGACCTCAGCAAAGTTCAGTGATGAAGCATTAACAGTCTCAGAGAAGGACAGCATGACGGTGCCAGGTGTTATATCAATCAGACTAAACTCTTCCAGGTGTGGACGAGTAGTGTCGTTTGTGAAACCGGTTACTTCAATTGCTTGTCCATCTGGCACACCCTCGATAGCGAGGTCCACCATGTCAAACACTGCTTCGTCTTCAAAAATTAG
>CASHTH010001384.1:0-55165 GCA_030341885.1 Geodia barretti | reverse complement strand
CCAATACATAGGTCCAGGAGGCATCTACCCTGCATATAAACTGTTGTATCTTGTGACACACGTGGATGATCTTCGTCAACACTATAGGTTAGAGGAGAGTATTCAGGCATGTCATTGTCACTCTCAATATAGTCACCTATAGTGCCTGTCCTGGCATTTAAATCTCCACACAAAACAATATCACCTTCACATGAGAATTTCAGTATTTCACATTCCAGGGAGCCCCATTCAGATGCTCTGTTGCAGGTGATAGTTGAACCTTGTGGTGGCATATAACAAAAACAGATAAATAAATATCTTCTTTGGTGCTTCGTTCTGTTCACATACTATATACTAATTTAACCCATATTCTATCTTCCATGTCTTATTACTGTGCGGAATTTTTTTATCCATCCTCTTATATACAGTCCGTCCAGTTGGTTTCGAAGGAGAGGACATAGTGTTCTTCGTCGAAGAAAAACAGACAAAGAATCGTGTCTTCGGCTCGAATTTTCTATCTATGTATGCCCGGCCGTCGAAAGTCCTCACGACAGAGAGACTCGTCTTTTTCAGGGATGATTACGAGATCGAGAGCGGGCAAGGCAACGATACTGCTTCTTGTCCAAGAGGTAGACAGACAGAACGCCCGGCCGTCGTAAGTCCTCACGACAGAGAGACTTGTCTTTTCAGCGACGAGAGATGGAGAGGGGGAGGAGGTACATTACCTTTCCGTTGCTACTTTCTTCTAGTCTAGCTTCACTAGCTACGTATGCGCAAGCTGCCTTACTCAACCTGACATGACAACGCCATAATACCTTCTGTTACTTGCTGAAACATTTTACCTGTAGGTACGTAGCTAGTAACGATGATGGTTGTATATACGTACTTTTGAGTTCTCGCTCGGCTCGCCCAAGCTCGCTCCGCTCGCCCAATAATAGCGATTTTGGTAAAAAAATGCTGCGTTCGAAAGTTATGGCAAGTCAAGGAGCTAATATGCAAATTAGCACAGGCTTACCTCGACCGCATCCTCTCGCTCTGTGTATCTTGAAGGTACAAGAAGTCACAACGAAGGGCATGTATCAACTCCCGCATGCCAGACTCTCCGCGAGATACTAGCGGGATAGAAAAACCAGCCCATCAATTAGTGGTACCGCGCATGCGCAGTTCGCCGAGGGTTTGCACTTTCATTACCGTTCGTTTGGGTAGGCGGCGGTATATATCGTTCGGTTTGGCCTATGAATCGTTCCGTTTCTTTTCGTTTCGTTCCGTTTCGTTTCGTTTATGCGCCTTGACTGTGAACAGGATTGGACACTTAGCACGTGAGCGCATACGCGCGCGTTTAATGCCGGCGGGACACTGCGCGTTGCCACGATTATCACCTCTGAGGTGTTGGAGGCTGCGGTTTTGTACTGAGCGGTAGGTGTAGAGAATTTTGAGACGTTTGTGGGACTCTATCCTCGGAGCAGCTGGAGCTAAGAGAAAGGTGTGTCAACCCTTATAAAGCTTTTCCTCTACTGTATATACGGGACTTCCCGACTTAGTATTCCCAAGGAATATGCCTAGAGAGTGTATAAGTATTTCTAGGGTATTATAAGTGAAAAATGTAAGTAAGTTGTTCAATGAAGGATTGAGTTGTTGTAGCTAGATGTTATTCTTTGCAGAGGAAAACTGTGGTTCTCCTCCATTGATGCTTCAAGTTGCTGATCCGTCCACTTGTTCTTTGCCATTGCCTCGTTATACCTCTCGTACAACAGTGCATGAAATTCACAGTGCAGCTTTATTTTGGTTTTGTACGGTTTTCCCTTACACTCTATTTGTTCTTTGTCACCGCACTCTTTGCAGGTGCACACCCGAAGTGGGGGGAAGTCACACCTTCCTCCCTTCCACTCGTGTATGTCACGTGCATGTTTTGGCAGCGCTTCCAGGCGTTTCACAAATTCCTCCTGTGACTGAGACTCCATCAAAATCGAGGTGAAATTGGTGTGTGCTTTGGAAATAAAAGGTGCATTCAAGCAACCACATGTAGCACTGTGGTTGCCCCCCTTTGCATCTGCAGCTAAGCTCACACAAAGCTGGAAAACCAAGTCTAAATACAACTAGAGCAGAGTGCAGGTAGGTATATAACTGTATTTTACATTTACACGACGACAAAGAAGTTTCTGCGCAAGTTACAGTCGAAGTCGGTGCATAATGCTGGCCCGCAAGCAGGGTGCGGGAGACTTTGCTCGATCTTTTACCCAAAGCTTCTCTCTTGCTAAGAAATCTGGTTGCTGCGTTAGTAAGTTACGCGCGCGAGAAGTCGCACTGTCCAGAGTTACCTCGCCCTTAGTCAGTTTATTGATAAGTTTACTGATCTGGCTAGCTTTGGCTCGTCTGCCAGTGCCAACTCGACGAGCTGCGCGCATCAACACGTAGTACGCGCACGCGCAGTAAACGTAATAAGTGGGTGTGGCCTATATATAAGGGGGGGGATCGCGCTGTCCCGCCCTCCGGAAAAGTTGGCAAAGGATTCCTAAGCTGCCTGCGCATGCGGCTATAGCAGCTGCGAAAAGAAGTTGGTTTTCAGGCGGGCCAAGACCTTGCCTCTCTCTCGGTTGTTAATAATTATGTCCAAGTGTGTATATACCACGGTCCGATATGGGGGGACAACAGTGTCAAAATTACGCAGGGGTGCAGTCGCTGATTTAGGGTGTACGGTATATTTATTTGGGTATGGTGTACCCTAATTCAGCGACTGCACCCCTGCGTAATTTTCACACTGATCTCCCCCCATACGTATAGTCCGGGGAAGATGCCCTTCGTCGTCGAAGAGAGTGGGAAAGAGAACATCGTGCCCGTGAGACTCCTGAGCAGAGAGGCTCGTTTGTATCAGCGTCGCTTTCGTGGTAGGGAACGCGCAAATTTTTACACGCTGCCTAGCTGTCATATCGATGCGAAATATAGCCAGCCAAACAATCGTCTATTTACTGGCATTCGCTGCACTCTTCGATACCTGACCGAGGCTGTGTATACCTCCTTCCAATCTTCGTGAATCTAAGGTTCAAGTTGTAGGATGGCTCTTGCAGATAGAGTCATTGTGTGCTCGCTCCCGCTCGCCAAAAATGCCATGCATTCGCCTACTAGCTACTATTGTACCTATTGTATTCTATTGTCTCGTACCCAGCCGCAACACCCACAGGGGAAAGGAGCGCGTCTGGGTGCTATTGCGGTCGTAAGAAGTCGTTCTTAGTCGATTGGAGATGTCTTAGATCTTTGCACGTGTAGCGATCAGCCATCTCATCTATACACACCTCCCCGTTGGTGGTGGTCGGAGTGTCAGGGACAGAGGCACCAACAACACCAATGGAACTGCCAAATGAGGGAGCTGGTTGTTGTCCAGGTGGTGCAGTGCTCAAGCAAAAACATTGTTCCCTTGCATCATGATGTTCCCAGCTTAGAAATATTATTTTAACGGTCATGCGTTTGTTTAACGATATATACTTGTACCTCCCAACTATCACTATCCAAGCCCCAAGTCACCCTAATTGTCAACAGACAACCACCACAGCACCAACAGTTAGAGCTGGCTCAGGCGGTACAGGGGCACCAACAGCCACCAATGGAATGCCAGTTGAGGGAGCTGGATTACTGCGTACTTCAGGATTCTATCTATAAGTTACTACAACTCAAAGTACGCATAACAGGCTTTTTGTAGTAATACCAGCATAAAAACATTTCGATCACTCTCGCTCCCCATATAATGCTAAAGTATTCCTCTAGTATTTATATGGACACTGTCACAGGTCGCATTACCCCAGCATCCTGCATTGCTGGAAGCACTGCCAATGCCAGGGTAACGATAATTGCTTTGTAGATTAACTGAAACCTGGCAAGTTTAAGGATTATTTATTTCCACCAAGAGTGCGCACTTAAAAATTATCCTTCCATCACTCAGTATTATGAAACATAATTATCATAATTGTTACACGAAAACTGCCGCATTGAAAATGTTCCCCCTCAGCCAACAGTAAATAATAACTGTTTTCACTTCTCCTTGTATGAAGAACTACATGTTAATGCACGGACTGTTCTTTCCTTGGGCATGAAGCACAAACACTCAGCTAAGAATGCATAACCTGAATCCCCCCTCACTAAACTGTGGGACTCAGCCAACAAAATCAGCTCAACCCACACACTAAACAAACTTTCTTTAACTTGGGCCTTTGTCTTGCTGTGCAGTTTCTTCAGTTTGCCCACGTGGAGAACAACATTGTCTAGGCACCTGATTTGACCTCTGTATTCAGGCCCAACCATACCTTTTACTTGTTTTGAATCTGTGGCTAAGAAGATAGGAACTTCATTGCCAAAGTGTTGAGTGGCATACCGATAGGCACAGGATATTGACTCGCTCCATTGCCGGGGTTTTGTGTACACGTTGGGATGCTTCTCCCAGCCTTCAAATCCTGTCCTCACATGTAGCCCCACATATCTTGTGTGTTCAAGTCCTAGCACTCTGCGAGCGGCCCTCACCTCTGCAGATATAAGACGAAAATTTAAAGAGATCGGAAAGCCAGTCCATAAAGTATAATGTTAAGTCATGTACGTTGTTAAGACTTAGAGAAGCCATGCCATTATTGATCCATTTGTATCCTACTGTCTTTGCAAGGGTACCAGGGGGTAGTGTTAGTAGTCACAGCAACCCATTGTACACTTTCCTTCTTCGTAGCTTCCAGCAATTTGCGCAAGTTTTTAGCAACTCCATTTCTGGCTGCACATTTTATGTAAAAATGGTGATTGTCTTGTAAGTATGCTTTCTCTCTTTCTTCTTGCATGAGATGCCAGTCAATGGCATTCGGCTCCAGGAATGCCAGCTCACTAAGTCCTTGCTGGGTGCCCCAATCCAGATGCAAAACTCTTCGCGAAAACATGGCTAGCATGAGAGCATAAGCAATGCCCTTTATCCTGTCAGCGATTCCTCCGCATTCATTTTCGCACACCCACAATAGTCGCTTTGCTGAAGGTTTCTTCCTTTCAAGTGCATGAAACACTGTATAGTTCTTTAGGGCTATCAGGAACTTGGCAAATGTCTTTCCTAGTTCCTCTGTCTCAACGAGAGGGCGACTCTGGCAGGTAACTTGCAGGGCATGCAACACCTTCAGCACATCATCAAGGTCGGCGTCCTTCTCAGTAACTGACAGGAGCTTTTCTCTGTGGCTATCGTTGCCCTCACGATCCACTACATTGCTGCCATTGATAAACGGCTCCTCCACACGGTTCAACGTAGTGTGAGTCGAATCATTTTTTAGTTCCTCAACTAGGTAACCAGCATCTGAGAAGATAGAGAGATGTTTGTAGGTTTTTGTTTAGCTTTTTGGGGTTGTCCCGAACACACACGACGATGACGAAAGAACAAGCTTATAAATAGACAACTTTGTGGGTTGTTCGAGTAGACCACTGCAGCCGTAAAGATCGGCATTTTTATCAACCTATACTAGACGATATGAACCGTGTCGGATTAGAGTAATGGACTGAGAATTCATTAGATCATAATTGAACGTACGAACTCTCGGGGTTCGTTCCTCCCTTTTTGTTTCACGTTTGTTCTATTCAGGTCTATGGGATGATAAACTTTTCCTCCTCCCATCTGCCGTGACTTGCCTTAACCTTACTAACTCTTATAACTATACAATAACGTGTCCTCCTTTACACTCCAATCCCAATCGCTTAAAAGACGGGCTTCCCCCCTCCCTGTGGATGTGCTTTCCCTGTGACGTACAGTATTTCCGCTCGGAAGATTTCCAGCCGTGATATTCCTTACCTTTACGCCCTCAGGTTCTCGTGTCCTTGGTTCCGAAGATGCCGTGTTGCCTATAGGAGGATTCCTACATTTCCCATTTTCTGAGTTGGCATACTCCCCCAGTCCTTACCGCGTCGCTGTTAGATAGAAGGTAGGGTTCAGACGACGACATAAAGAGGTTGTCGAACCCCAGAAAAGGGCAAGCCTTACCTTCCCGCTTCCCTACGCAACGTCACCCCTTTTCCTGTACCTTATACAGCACCCCTACGGGACTGTGAACGGGCGCACTTAAGAGACCACGTGGAGCCGTTCGCGTTGAAAGTCAGATAACGGATATATGGGTAACACAAAGTGTGGGAGGATATATATGGTGCGCCTCAACGGCCATCCCATTTTTCACTGTAACCAATGAGGCGGTCTTTCTGCGGGTTCAATGGGGAGACAGCAAGCCAACAACTCCCCTGTGGCCATGTACCCCGAAGCCTTTGATATGGGCAAGCCACCACCCAGAACCAGGCGACAGAGATAGAATCTGTCATATTGACTTTGCCCATATTGAGTGGGTGCCATCGCAAGGTGTTACACCCTCCTGAGCGCATGGATCGACACCACTTCGCGCTAAAGGAGATCTCGCTAACCTCGCTGAAGTGTGGGATCAAATGTTTTCCACCGCCTTGATTCCGGCCTCCTCGAGTACATTATGTCCAGTGGGAGGCTTCTTTGGGGGAAGCGAGGGGCTGGAGTGAGACTGGACGTTACTGGCCGGGGCGAGAAAGGACTCTAATACGCTGAATGGATCATTGGATACTTTGCAACTTGTGCTATTGAATGGTCCATATGGCGTTGTGCTAGGTTGTACGACTTGGAGATACGGCGCTATCGGAAAACGTGGTATAAGAGTTGCTAAGGTCTCTCCTGCTAGTGATAGAGGCCGTGTTCTGTCCTGACTGGCCTCGTATAGCTAACTCTCTAGTGAAGGCTGGGAAACCTGTCTATATTGCTATGGCTAGGGAGATACCGCGCTCGGAAACGACGGTACTATAACGTCGCCCACAGATCGCTGAGACACCACTAGTAAGAGTTGCTAGCCATAAACACAAGCCATAGATATCGAACAGTTCCAGCCTTCACAGAGCTTAGCTACGGTAAGGCAGGTACAGAAAGCGCCACTTCACTAAGACAGTATAGACCTTAGCAACTCTTATACCCCCGTCTTTCGCAGCGCGTATCTCCCAGTCGTACAACCCTAGCACACGCAATTGGACATTCAATAGCACAAGTTTCAAAGTTTTTTTTAATACCGTATAAATAGAACATCGCGTAAGCTAACTACGGCGCTTGGAAAAGTGACATCATCCATACCTGCAGGAAACGTGAACAAAATGGCGAGGAATGTACCCCGGAGTTGCGTCACGTTCAATTATAGCTAATGAATTCCTCGTCCTTTACGTGAAAGGGCTATTCGTGATGTTTGGCAGGACTAGATCCTCTTTGCGCGCCCTCATGGGTGTTGGTTTGACTAATTGCGTCCCTAAACGCGGGTGTGCGGTAACTGTGATACTCACTGTTCTCAGGAACCCGAAGCTGCTCATTGATCTCATCAAAATTTCTTTCAACAGGTGTCATAAAAGTCAAGCACATTCCTTTGTTTTGCGTTTGCTTCACACCTTTCGTCTGTCCCTCTGTCTCGTGTAGTCTCCGGCCTCCCTACAACTACATTTCTACCTACTGGATTCCCAAAGAGCAGTACAAGCAGCTTGGTCTAGCTAGCTAACCCATATTGTGGCAAACCACTCTGCTGAGGCTCACTTAGGAAGCTATGTAAACCCGTGTGTTCATGCCCGGCCCAAGCCTCTCGATTAAGGAGCTGGCTCACACTAGAGAAAACCTCAACTGCACCTAGTAGAGAGGCTCACAGCCAAAGACCTACTTGAAGACAGCAAGTGTTTAACGACGACAACTCTGTTGGGCAGGCAGAGAAATCTCCAGTTATTTCACATTTTGCCTTCTAGACTCAATCTTGATCACATTTCCCTAGTGAACATGCACTCACTGCAGGTCCACCTATGTATGGCAATACTATTAGTTACGTATATGGCTTGGTCGAGGCGTGTACATGGTAACGATACTCCGAGGCTGTTGACTATAACCGGACGAGAGGGCGTATGTCCACGAGGCGCGTTTATAGTTGAACAGCGAGGAGTGATGCCTGTACTCCGCGCTTCCAAGCAGACGCCTGACTCGTTAACGGATTTGTATGTCCAACTAGCACAATCACAATGCTGAATTCTGCTGTGTGTCATCTTGTGCACTAATGTACTAATGGATGTTTGTTGTAAACTTTGGAAGCCAGACAAGATTTGCACTACGCGCCTAGTCTGCTCGATGTTTGTGATAGGACTGTTCCTGTCCAAGTACTGATAACCCGTTGCATCCCGCACCCGCTCAGAATACAGCGTATATTCCTAGCACCGGGTTTGTTGAATTGGACTACACATGTGTTTGTAATAAGTGGCCTGATTTATAACTCTTGCCAGTCTGGTAACCATGTGCATCGCTGTCTTAAAAACAAATAAAATAACAAAAAATAAAAAAAAACAAATAAAAAACATAAAATACCAATAAACAACCACACGAAACCCACATAAAATAACACCAAAACAAAAAAAAAAAAAAAATACAAAGTAGTTAGAACCATGGCTGATACAAAATACCGCTGTCTAATATACGTGTTGGCAGCATAAATTACATACACATTAAAAAACAACCAAAGAAAAGCAAAGCACACCCAATATAACAGTTTGCCTGCTCTACCATACCTGAGCCACAAAAATATAATGTGTATACTTTGACAGGTGTGTGTATTCTACTTGTCAACATTGATCTTTCAGTACTTGTGTAGCATGCAATAGCTATACGTATGGTATATTATTATAATACTAATTAGTGGATGCAGGAGCTGGTTGCATGGCGGGACCAGGGTGAAGTCAATGAGACAACAAGATGTCTGGCTAGTCACACAAGGCCCCCATTTATGAGCTTGTCCAGGAAGGAGTGGGAACACCGATGGCGGCCTGCCTATGATCTCTTACAAGGCACTGTCAGAAGTCTAATGCTGTGTCACCCCTTTTTTCTTCCAACCACCTACCCTAGCGATTTCCTTGTTTTTGATTACCCCGCACAACATTTTTCCCTCACCGATACCTGCCTATTGCTGGCCCATGCAGTAGTTATGCACTGTTGACTGTATTATGTCTCTCTCGCTGCTATTGTATGTAGGTTCTTTGCCTTTGTTTCTGTGACAGGCCCAATCGTGCACGACACGCTGTTTCTTCTTCCAATGTAGCATGTGTGTGTGCATAGAATGGCTGCAGTTTATTCGTGTTTGGAATGCTTCAAACGACGGGCATATAGTTATGTGGTCACTGTGCATGGATTTGTTGCGTTGTTAAACCTGAGAAGAAACCTGGGATCGAAGGAACCGCCACTGACGTGGTGAAAAAGAGACAGCGCACAGCATGTGTACGTGAGAATATCGAACAGCATCTCGTAGTGTACGAACTTCGTTATATGACTCGTGCCCTCCGCTACGTTGTCCCCTCGACGACCAGTACACTGCACTTAAACCGACTTATGTGTAGGCTACATGTTACCATGTAACATGAAATACCATGTGATTCCAAGAGGAAATGTACACCGCCACATGTACAACATTAGAGCAACCTACGGTAGTAGATACTACTGTAGCTATCACTGCTTCGGTCTGCTGTAGCTGCTGCACACGTGTGATACCAACCGCAAGCCACTGCTGTCTTTTAGGTGCCCTTTGTCATTTCGCCACTTATCACGCACGCACGCAAACACGCACTCCAATGCTGTGGTGTGTGTGTTTTGGTTGTTTTTTGGTTTTGGGTGGGGGGGGGGTTGGGTTTTGGTGGGTGTGTGTGTTTTTTTGGGTGGTTTTTTGGTTTGGGGTGGGGGGGGGGTTGGGTTTTGGTGGTTTTGGTGTGTGTTTTTTTTGGTTGGTTTGTGGTTTGGGGGTGGGGGGGGGGGGGTTGGGTTTTGCTCAAAGGCTAAGTCGGTGTGTGTCTCCTTTTCAAAAACGGACGCCACTCTGGCTCCTCTGCTGGTTCATCAGAGGCGATACGAAGGATAGCGAGCGGAAGCTCCTTCCGAAGAATCTTGAGAGTTCAAGAAGAGTGGGTTAGGAGACTGGAGGGGAGAACAGGACATTCCTGAACTCGAACCTGTCAGTCCGGTTTATACTGGAACACGTGGTGAAATCACACAGACACTTGCAAACTGTAAGTCCACGTCACGGTACATATATGTACGTGCTGAGTATTGGTAGCTGTTATTTTTTAGCTTCAGACTCAAACGTAACTTAGTGTATGCACAAAGTCGGAATGCATGTACATGTACATGTGGTGTATGTAGCTATAACAGTTTGTTATATCCCATCACCATGGCGTGTGTATCTATGTCCTTATTCACACACTGAATTACGCCATGCCGCGTGTTTCTCTTATAGCACATGCGTACGTATTAGAACTGACTCGGACACTGAACTGCTGTGTGTGAAAATTGGGTATATACACGCGCAGTTTCAGAACGTCTAAAGTCGACATTTTATGAATGTGCGCAGTGTTTTATTGTACACGCAAGCTTTTTTAGACTTGATGACCGTCCGTGTGGAGTACTATATACACAACTCGAGTCACGCGTTCATCCATGACTATAGTACGTAACATTCACTTCAGCTTCAAAGGTAGCCCTAGATATTAACATACTCACTCTTTTTCTCCCTACTTTCTCCCTCCCCCCTTACACTCTCCCTCTCTCTGTTCCCTCACCCCTTATCCATCTCCTCTTTCTCCCCCTCTCCCTCCCTCTCTCTTTCCCCTCCACCTTAGAGACATCCCAAACTGAGTCCAGAGCAAGTCAGCCACGCGACCGAGCTCCTCAACCTACGACTCAAAAGGTGTGCTCCATTCCACGGCAATTTCTAGTTCATCATCAGTAATTACTCTGTCATCCATTACGTCGGTCCCCTGCCTATTGTAAGGGGCGACTTCATACAAGTCGGCTTGCTCCATTCACTCTGTTGAAATATGTGACCACTAATTCACAAAGCAGACAACACATTTCGTAATCACTTTATGTAGAAAGAGGGAACAAATGTATGTGGTGTAAAGTCGATTGTGGTTGTGTAAACAGCAGTAGATTAAATTACGTCCAATCTTTCCTTATAGTTGTGGCTATACTCTTATAGCATTGCCATTAACCTAGGAGGCGGAGTAAAGACACAGGGCTATTGGTTACTAGATACTTAGCTACATGTACATACGTATCACTAAGTACGGTAGTTCGTATGCAGGGCATTAAGTACAGATAGTATGGGCATGGTATATACCTAGCATAATAGATGTACGGGGCTACGATAGGGGTGTTTTTGAGTGGTGTACTTAGGGGCAGGCAAACATGTGAGAAACTGGATCGACAAAACAGGAACATATGCTGTCCCTACGAAGAGTTGTAACTACATGTAACCACTGCCAAGGGCGATTTCTCCATCCCTCACACACGTGTAGGGAAATTGCGAGTTACTGCATGACGGAGGCCCGCGCACGCTGAGAAATTTCGATATGATGCATGACGGGCGCCATGTGTGACGACCACAGAACGAAATGCAGCATGAACACATTCACACACGCACATGATCAGTGTTACAGGCCCGCTGAGCAAAGCCACACGCTCTATATTATACTAGTATTAAACCGGTGAGGACTAATAGAGCATTTGTTTCTGCTGACACTCATGCAAAACAGCGAACCAACGAACAATCGTATTGCCTTGCAAAGGCAGTTATAGCGAAATTTAAGCACGTTGCATGCACAGTTAAATTCCGCGCGTAGGCCTTGACTGACGTGAATACACTTAACCACCGGTCTCCATGGGACAACAATCTGGAGACACACACAGTCTGCAGACACAACACATTCTGGGATGGAGAACTGGGAATTGGGCTGTTTTCGTAAGTGCGTCCCTCCCTGGATCCAGGCGGGCATGTCGACGCTGGCCAGAGACACACACCATTTCACAGGTGACTGAACCCACACCCACGGCGCTCGCCAAACTAAACAAAAATGGAAGACACGCGCGAAGGCCTTGTCCATGTCGTACACCCACAATCCATACAAACCCTTCATGTTTGCATTTTGATACTTACGATGAGTTGCATGTGTGCACAAAAGTTTATCATTCTGGGTGTTGGCATTAAGTAGTTATTATTATCTTACACATTAGCTTCCCGTAATTTTCTTGCTTTCAACACTCTATACGTATATGACCACCTTTAACCTTTAGCCCAGCTACATTAATATCAGCCCCCTACTCCCTACATTAATATGTTCCTTCCCTACGCTCTACTATTATTAATTTTACACTGCAATTACGCAATACTTCCACATGCCCTCCCCACACTGCGATAAGTGTGTAAACAGCAACTCCTTTTACATACCGTCCTTATCCCACACTACCCGTACACTGCAATATACAGCCACACCTTGCAGCGTTTGGCCCCCGTGCGGTTGTTTAGTTCTCGTAATTGCGTGTCACTAACAGGCACTGGTATTTGCACAAAAGATGGAACAATTATCAACAAATACACACCCAATAGTCCCCCATTATGTCTACAACATGGGCGTATACTTAGAGAGAGACTACGGTTTAAGTACCACTTGGCAAAGGCAGGCATACGTACCATATCCCACGCAGCCAGGGGTATAAGGCCAATTGACCACATTGCTGTACTATAGTCCGGAGTTGGCAAGGTTTTGAAACCACTTACAAAACGGCCATGACTTTTCTCAGAAAACTACTTTTATTTATTTATTTTTTTAATTAGAAGTAAACATAAAAATTCTCGTTGTGTATAATCGGACAAATTGCTTGGTGATATGGTTTGTTGAATGTGTCATTCTATATATTATCGGACGGTCGAATTTCCGTAAATATGGAGGTTTAAGAACATCTAGCGATATATTCAACCTTACCTGTCAGGTATATACAGTACGTAACTATACAAAGGGTGCCCTATATTATGCTGACCACATCATATCATCCTGATCTGAAGTGTAGGAATCCTTATAAAATCACCAGCACATGATGATCTACTTCGTCCTTCCTGCCAGCATAGCCCCTGGTATGCATACATTATATCTGAAGCAGTCACCCATGTGCAGCTTTCCTTGAACACCTTATAATGATCTGGAACATTCTTTCCCTTTTGGGTTGACTGCACAACCCACGCACCACCTACACATAGCACATACCTATAGCAATGCCGCTAGCTCTATATGATGCTGTCTTTGCCTCCTTTGTGGAGGTGTAGCATTGCCGCTAGCTCTATATGATGCTGTCTTTGCCTTCTTTGTGGAGGTGTATTACTGGCAGTGGCATCCCTGCGCACGAAGTACCGTCACTATGTGATAGTCCATTACGTCTGAAAAACATGACCACGGGTGTAAATATTTTGTGACGGGCGATAATCTTGTCACGCTTCTTTCACTTTCGTGGTAACTTGCGTTCCCAAGGCTCCGTTGGTATGTATGTATATCTTGTTCAGTGGGCTTTAAATAGAGGGTGCACTGATAATTTTAAGAGAGGTGTCCTTGTTTCAGTGATGATTAAGATACGTACACACAACTGAAACAAGTGTCATTTATTGAGAGTGTCAATATTATAAGGCAAGGGTTGAGTATTTCAGGTAAAGGTGGTTAGAATTTCGTCCTAAACAACTGTTATTATAAGACACACCCAATTGTAATGAATATCCAGATTAAGAGACACATCATGTTATGATATCACCTTCTCTTATTACCATAAGGCATTATACTCCGCAATACGTGCTAGTATAGGGTTATGCAATATCCAATGTCATCAGTTATCTTACTGCTACGCTAACAACGTTCCCATAAAGGGACATATTCCGTGCACTATAATAACAGGCTGCATCAGCTAAGAGAGCGCTGCATATATATTACACATGACATGTATGCAGCTTGGTGCATGTGAGAAACTTGTGAGAACTGATGATGCATTCTATTACCAGTAGGTTTACAAAATTACCACTCCCTGATTCCATTACAGGAATATATATGTGCAATTTGTGCAGGTCGAATTTCACGTATTGTTTCTCGATGATATTGTATCCATATATGGCGCGGCTTACATACCTACGGACACATGGACACACCATATATAGCACCACTTGTGACCTTCTCTCTCTCTTCCCTTAAAAAGCAGTATGCACAGTAACTCAGCCTGAAGCTTACTGCTGAATTGCCTGGTGTGTGGCAAATTAGGAAAATCTCACAAAAATGGAAGAAAACTCTTTATTAGTCACATATATACCTCCTTTAGTGACACCTTATTGCATAACTCAGATACAACAGTGCCTACGTAATTTTGCTGTTGTTGACCCATGGTTCCACCGGTGTAATAAATTTGTATAGCACATACAACATGTTTACTTCAACTCATGTAATAAAGTATTTAACCTTACTTGATCTGTCAGCAGTCAGATGATTAAGTTGTACTTTATACGTACACAATGTCGTTTCGAAAGAAATGTAATTATACATGCGTACACATACACAATATGTACGTACCCATAATGTACATAATTATGATAAACACACACATATCCATACATTCAGAGTCCCAGTCCAGTATATCGTGGGAGAATGGGAATTCCGGAACCTGACACTGACCCTCAGAGCTCCCGTCCTCATTCCAAGACCAGAGACAGAGGTCTGGACCAGCGCATGACATCACCACGACATCATCGTGTTTTGTTACTCCATACGGGCCCTGATTTCACCCATTAAATGCTGACTATTACATAATTAATTAATGCTTGACCAGGGAAGCTGAAAGTCCACCGTGAATAAGAAACAATTATTCATAACTTGAAACATGAAAAACACCTATAGCGTATGTTGCGAGCAAACCTATACCCTCAATTACAAATTATTCGCGTTTCACAAGAACTTTAGAGTAAAACAAAAAGTAAAAGGTGCCGTCAAAATTAGGGCATACCAAAACCTGTACCTTTACCTCAGAATAACGGGTGCCAGATTTAGGTAGGGCAGGCTGGGCTCAGGTCAACCCGAATTCCATTACCATCATAGGCCACACAACCACACATTCACAACACCCACTTCAGATACAGTTACCTAAACCTACCTTTACCTAGTGCCCAAGTACGCACCTAGTTTAAATCCAAGGCTAGTAATTAATTATATTTCACCAGTATTAATAAAGGACACACCTATGAATGAAAGACAATATTAAAGGTATCAGTGTGTCCTCTATTCAGGGTTAATTACACGGAATCAGCAGAGGATGTGTGTATACTTATATCAGTTCATTAAGATACAGACAACCTTCCTGTTAACCCACTGGAAGACATAAAGAGAGGAAGGATTCCGACTGTACCCGGTTTTGTTAGCTTTGTCCTCGCCAGTTGTGCGAGGGCTGCCTATTAAACCTGGGAACCTATTCATTAATGCAGCTACTATAATATGTCCCTTGGTAATATGTACACCCCAAAGTACATTTTTTAAATAAATTAATGACCAATGCTACTACACTGTATATACACAGTCCATTAAGATCTCTTGACCTTATATACGCTATTCCTTTACTCTTTGCCCCCTCTCCCTCTGCCCGCTCCCTCTCGCGCCCTGCCCACTCCCTCTCCTCTCTTACTCTCCTCTCCCTCTCCCCCTGCCGCTCTCCTCTCTCCTGTACCCACTCTCCCTCTCTCCCTTTACCCACTCTCCCTCTCTCCCTTTACCCACTCTCTCTCTCTCCCTTTACCCACCCACTCTCCCTCTCTCCCTTTACCCACTCTCCCTCTCTCCCTTTACTCTCCCTCTCTCTCTCTCCCTTTACCCACTCTCTCTCCCTTCTCACCTCATCTCTCCTCGCTCCTCCCCTTACCACTCTCCCTCTCTCCCTCTGCTCCCTCTCCCTCTCGCATCTTTTTCTTCTCCTTCTACGTACCTCACCTCCACCATCTCTCAGGAGCTAGTGGGTCTAGTCCTACAACACTGTTGCCCCGGATACCAACAAACAAGGTCACATGACCCACGCACACACCGTGGTCGTGAGGGAAACAGAGGCAGGGAGGAGGGGGAGAGAGGAGAGGCGGTAAGGTTTCTGGACGTTGGCTGCGGCAGTGGAGCTATTTCACTATCTCTTCTCCAAGAGTGTCCTCAAGTAAGGGGGTCCTTACCATGACTGTAAATTGACTTGTTTTCATGTAATTTTCGTGTTAATTTCTGCTTGAGGTGTGTGTACAGGAAATCAGAAACCTCATTCTTGGGACGGGATGAATCATCTCGTTTAGTATGATGTCATGATGATGTAATCCCAAGGGCTAGTTACACCTAGAAGGACTCTCAGGAGACACGTGCCCGCAACCCTGCGCGTGGCATGCCTCCTACTGATGCACACGCAGAGTTCCGAGACCAACACTGCATGACTTGTGTACACTGTCACACATATATACACGGCTCAAAAGCAGTTCTGCCTGAGTGCCTCACTGGTATGCTGTAATTAATCCTATACACATGGGTGTGTCGGTTTGAAATTCGCACCTACACATTTTCTGTGAAAGGAGAGCTGTCCCAAACGACACACACATAACCTTTCATCTCAATCTTACATGTTCAATGGAACCTCTTTCTATAGGGACACCCCCTGAAATGAGGACCACCTCTTTTATAGGGACACCGTTTCTTTCCCCAAGAACAGTTCTTGCGTCCAATTCAACCAGGTTACCTCATCCGGTGAAGAAAGCCATCCGTGCCAGTGCCTACGCGCTCGTAAACTCACTAATATGGACACTTTCTTCTGTCCCGTTGGTGTCCGGATTAGAGGGATTTCACTCTCGTTCATACTTTGCACTAAGTTTCCTTCATCTACGTAATGCGTGCACCAATTCAAACGTCGCAGAATGTAGCTTCACTGTCAAACGTATTCTATGTGTGTGTAAAGGGCCCTTTAGTTTCACTATTACTATACCTGCTGTCAGTATACACCAGTGGTGGATCCAGGGGGGTTCCTTGGGTCCCCCGGAACCCCCATTTTTGTCGTTTTGCTCGCATGCGTCGCCGGCCTCGTGCGCACGCACGAGCGCAGTCGAAAACGTTCTGGACAGCGGAACCCCCCCTTTCAAAATCCCAGATCCGCCACTGTATACCCACCCAAAGGGGCTGTGGAAAAACATGCCATCGCAACTGAAAGTAAACCAGACATATGGACAAACAACTGTTGGACGGAGGGCAGAAAAAATCCACTTTCAGCACTTGAGCTTGTACACGACAGTACGTAGGACTAATGGAACGAAAGATTCTCCCCGAATCGGTGCGGTTTCAAAACGAAGTGAGATTGCTTTCAGCTTGAGGCTGAGGGGGGAAACACAGCCTGGATAGTACCCTAACTGCCTATAATCCGTTATTAGTCCCACCTACTTACGGCACGGACATGCATACGTTCACGCAGTACAATTATGTACTTTGCTGAAGGAGGTATAATGCATGGATGCCAACCTACATACTTGTCCAATGGGCCCATTACTCCTAGAGGTATTGTTTCAGTGGAACCCTTTTCTAAGGGCACCGACTGATCAATGAGGACACTTGTCTAATAAGGACACATTTTCTAACAGTTCTGTGCATCCCCTGAAATAAGGACACCTCACCAATAAGGACACTTTCTTCTCTCTCCCATTGGTGTCCGGATAAGAGGAGTTCCACTGTATACAGGTGTATAATATACGTACTTGGCCTTTGAAGGTTGTGTTATAAGTGGATTGGCTCAGGTGCATAACAACATATGTCAAAAGCAGTATATATATATATATGTACACATCAGGATAGACTAGTTAGTACACATGTTTGTAGACAAGGGTTTTAGAACAAGTACTCGTGGGAAGGTACTTATCAGCCCACCCCAACCCACAATATTAGTCCTCTGCCAAAGCCGCTTTTCCCACAGCTATGAATTTCACTATTCAGTTGTTTACTCCAACACTTGTGTAGTACGTATGTATGTATCTCCCTACTGTGGGTCAGTTTATCCCCTCTGGCTTTTGGTCAGGTTATCCCCTGTCCCAGTGCCTTTCTCTCTCTCTCACCCTCTCTCCCCGCATACTCTCCCCGCCTACTCTCCCCGCCTACTCTCCCCGCCTACTCTCCCCCTCCACTCCATTTGACAGTAGTATGTACATATGTAAACATAAACAGAGCTGCAGTAGTATCCTGTATACAACATAGACACATAACAATTCAATTTTCACCTGCATAAATACACACACTTGGTATGTTGGTAGAATAAACAGCCCGAGTGCTAACAAATTATCAGACGCAATGATCACAAATTCCTACTACACAACTAAAGTCTATTCACGTAAGTGGTAGTTATATATACAGGAACCACATACTTTACTTATGCGCATACTTTTCTTATGAGACATACAGCTAACTTTCGACTGGTTGGTTAGTGAAGAATACCATCAGAACCGGAAATTTGCGAGGATTCCAACGGTGTTTTTGCGTTTTTACAATTGGATGTAAAATAAGTTGTAAAAAATTTCGAGGGCTCAGGTAAAGTCAAATAGCTGTATAACAGCAAGAGACTATCTTGCATGTCAAAGGGCTCAATAGCAATTGAGGTACATACAATCTGAGAAGACAGACCTACACTCTGTGGTGTGTATTTCTCCCATTTTGGCAGCTTCAGCCTTCATCAAATAGGGCTTACCATCAATGACCCTGTGTCTGGTTCACTGTATAGCTCCCAAGGAAATCCAACCACTAACTCCTGATGACGTCATATGTTAGCCCTTAGGCAATAGCCAACAGGTGTATAGCTTCAATGTGCTACCTAAGCTATAAGACTAAGTTTCCACAGTGAAGTTAAGTCTCTGGTTTCTGATTTCCTCTCCCCTCTCTCTCCCTCCACACCACTTCTTCCTCGACACCTCTGCTTTTCCTCTCTCTTTCCTTGTCTCCTCTTCCTATATATATATACCAGATGTATGGCTGTGCAGTGGATATATCAGAAGAGGCAGTGGCACTTACCAGAGAGAATGCAACCAGGTGGACCCTTCCCGATCTCCACCTAACTTCATTTACTCCTCTCTCTTTCTTCCCCTTCTCTCCCTCTCTCCCTCCCAAAGAACTGGGCTATCAGAACGACTGACAGTAATCCTCAGTTCCATTGAGACACTTCACACCTCTCCCCATCTTCACAACTCTCCCCACTCTCACACCTCTCCCCATCTTCACAACTCTCCCCACTCTCACAGATCTCCCCACTCTCACAACACTCATCACTCTCACAGCTCTCCCCATCCACCCATCACCACTGGCCACGGGTGTCTATGGGCTGACGTAATAGTCAGTAATCCTCCTTACATTACCACCTCAGACATGGCAACTCTGGATCATTCTGTCTCCTGGTTGGTTTGTCTTATCTCACTCCAACCTTTCGTATTTCCCCCTATCTTGCTCCAACCTTTCATCTTCCCCCCTATCTCGCTCCGACATTGTCTCGTAGTAGGTCTCCACTACATAAAACAACAGTAGAACAACTCCTCTTCTGTAAAAGAGGACACCTCTCTAAAACGGACACTTTCTTTTCCTCCCTTAGTGACCGGATTTGAAGGATTTCGCCATAAATGGTAGCATTTTGGCCACACTCTCTCCTTCCCAACAAGAGTTGGCCCTCATATTCAATAACTTCCCGTTGAGCCCTTGTGACTGGAAGTGAAACATATATAATTGCCAAGATATCCATAATTATGCATATACTTATAATAATGTGCCGTATTACATAATCAAAGGGGCGTATAAGCCTCCGCAGGCTGTGTACCAGACCTATAAGATATGATTTAAAGGAAACGCCGCCATCGAATGCTAATTGTCTGGTGTACCAGTTTACACACTCACCCTTGTGAGACCGTGGCACACTTTACACATTAATGATTACGTAATCTTTATTTTCACAGAGGCGTGGGCGGCGCACACACACACACACACATGTGTGGTAACACGCACAGTTCATGTTGGGAGGGCGTGACAAGTGTATAATTATACCCACTTCTAGAGTGCCGGTCACATGTGACCAGGAAGTATGGACACAGGTTTTTTCACCACCCATGCATCAATGCATGACGTACAATCCATGACATACGTAGTAATGGGACAGAATAAGGAAGAGGGCAAAGGCATTATGTATACATAAGTATGTTGCAAAGTTCACAGTTAACCTGAACCTGTGCAATAAGACAAGGTTGCAACATCCTTTTTAGAGGGTAAAGTCATATCCACCTATCATGTACCACATCCACTCCATTTCCTGTCCTCTCTTCCACCTTCTCACAACAAACTCTATACCTACTTGCACAGGAAATCGACTGTCTGGCTGTTTTTTCCCCACAACACAGTTGATGAAATAGTTCAAACGTAACACCAGGAGCACCATGGCCTTTCAAAATCCTCTTCGGCCATGTTTTTATTTGAGGCAAAAAATTTTAGCTCACATTTTGTGCAAGAGTTGTGTATAGTGTGCCATTAAAAAACAACGCGTAATTATTGATCCCCATGAGGCGTGGCAGCCGATTAATGTTTATACTGTGCGTGGGACACATTATGTGATCATTGGACATATGGGTGTATATGGGCGTTGGTAGTAAGTTACAATACCAGTTATGAATGCGTGATGTGGTATCCAAACCCATAGTTCACAGGCATGCTTGCACCGCACTGTTTACAGTGCGTTAGTAAACATTATACCACCTTCACATGCCCTATATAGGGCATCTGTGGTGTAACTAGTATATACGTAGCTATGTTTGTATATTATATATACGTAGCTATGTTTGTATATTATAAATGTATGAGGCTGGGAAAGGGAATTGGATGGTATTTCAACAGGGGATGTTGCGACATTTTCTTCCCATCCCTCCCCCCTTCATCTCTCCCCTAACATATTTTCCCCCTCCTCTCATTAGGGGTATAATTATTCTTTTAGTGGAACGCCCTCTCTCTCTCTCTCTCTCTCTCTTTATGGACACCCCTGAAACGAGTAAACTCTCTAATAAGGACCTTTTCTCTCCCCAAGAATAATTCTCATAAAATATAGACACTTACTTCTGTGCTGTTGGTGTCCGGATTAGAGAGGTTCCACTGTATTTTGAAAAGGTATGAAGACAAGAGAGCATTGCACGGAGGGAAAGATGGATTAGACGTTGCAGCAAAGATTCTCGAATTTTCATCTCATCACCTGAAACAAGGAGGGTAAGCTATCTCCCCTCTCCCCCCCTCTCCTCAACACGTTCACAACTAAATACTTCGCCAATCAACTAAATCTGTCGGGCGCGAGACTAGCTCCAACCTTCAGAGCCACTTGCTCAGTCAACTGGTTAGCCTGGTACACTAAAAAATAGGCCATTTCTTCGAGAAGAATTGCAGTTTTGCACATTTTTTACGTGGCACTATGATATTTCTTTCTCTTGACCCAGAGAGCTGTGGTTGGAGCTGGGTCTGAACCAAGACCCCACCATCCTCCTGACTGCTGACTCAGCGAATCATCTCTCCCACGTCTCCTCTTACAACGACTTCACTCAGAGGTTATTTACTACAACGGAAAATTGACACTGGGATTGTCTTACCTCTTCTCAACTCCCTTCTCTTACTCACTTACTCTCTCTCTCTCTATCTCTCCCCCCCTCCCCCTCACTGCTTCTTTTCCTCCATGGCTTTCGTGTACACTCCCAAAATTGGAAGACTAAAAAGTTTCGAGAGTTTAGAATTCCAGCTGTCTTATATATATAGCACATTCCAAACTTACCGTCACGTATACCTCAGCATAAACTATATGTAGCCCTTCTTACAATACATAAGATCATAGCCCCATATTATGCCAAAGTACCATGTATATACATCCATATAAAAGTAATACGAGTCGTGAAGTAAGGAGATGAGTTAATGTAGTTGAAGATCTTCCCTGAAGCTGCGGTACGGTGGCTGGGTGGCTGCTGCGAACGTAAAAGGAATGGCGCACAGATGCACCTGAAAACATGAGACACTCTGCGTCACTCTCATCTGTACAACTGAAGCTATAGTTTGACTGCTGAAATGCTTGCACGAGGCAGGCTCCGTCAAATGTATAAGGAATGGCACACACGCACACGAGAATCTATCCGTTTTTCCTTTTTGTCCACTCTGACCTTATGACTATGCAAATATATATGGCCACACCACACCTTGTGTCGTGGAGGCATGGCCACACGCATTTTCCCTCTCGCTTCGTACGTACAATGACCCTGTGTAAAAGGTTAATTTGAGGTAATAGGCCGATCTAGCACATTTTGTGATGAATGAACAACCCAATCAATCAACTACTATCACTTGGTATTGGACCCACATATGTAGTGGGCTCACAACTTGGACCTCTGAACACAACAACACCTTCGTTCCTTCAATAATCAAATTTCAATAGCTGGCGGGGGTATTTCTGCACAGACAGTGCTCATGTTGTTATGCTAACACAAACAGTACATGCCAGTGTAGTGTAGTCATGTGCCGGTGTCCTGCGGCATTACACACACTGTCTCTTTCTAACAATAGGAACATTAGCGGGCCTCGAAACAACAGTCCTGGGCCAAATTCTCCGCGTCGTTTCGGCTAACACGGAAGCAGTTTGTGTTAGCAGCAATTTTAAACCGGTTAGGTTCATATTTAGACAACCTCCTTTGGACCACTGACTGTATGTATGTATGTATGTATGTCTACAGTCATGGGGCCTGTTTACAATTTGCAGCGACATACGAGAGAGCCAGTGAATTGATTGGACCATTGGTGTAATGACCTGGCAAAGAGCGGCTCCAACAGAGGAGGATGCCTCTATTAGGAAATGGCGGAACTCGCACGATACACGAACAGCTGCTTTGCCCACTCACCCAGGCAGCTATTCATCTATTCATCTCATATACAGGCAGTACCACTATGGCACAGTTTAAAAGCTACACACATTACGCAAATGGAATGTAAAGCGATTGCCCCTTAATTACTCATATTTAATTCCTTCCGTACTTTCTTGACGTGCTCTAAAGTGTAATTTGATGTGAGAAAGGAATTGCACGGCGTAACCGAATGACGCTCTCCTAAACGTATTGTGCTGTATATAGAGTACATACATGTGGCTGTATGACAATTACTTCAGTTAGAGTCCCATATACACCCACGACAAGATATGGTTACATACCATACTTCCACCCTTCCATCCCTTGTGTATATACAACTAAGCTGGGTAAAATTTTACAGTGATCCAAAATTTTTTTCATGATTCATAGATTGTGCCGAGTTTTTTTGCTTGATTATGTTCCCTGTGCATGCCAGATGATGGGGAATACAGTACACGATGTCCCACACATTACGTGGGCAGAGATAATGGCTAGTAGCACCTGTGCATGCCAGATGATGGGGAATACAGTACACGATGTCCCACACATTACGTGGGCAGAGATAATGGCTAGTAGCATTCTAGGCAGCGGAAGTTTCACGCAGAGACGAACAGTTTTCATTCGCGACACCTAACCTCTGCCCTACTGTACCGTAGCCTGCTGACATCACAGACGAGACAAAAGACAGACAAATGGCGTACTTTCTTTATGCTGTGTACACTTCACCACCTTGTTATGCAACAGCAAAAAAACATGTTTGCTACTTTTAGTTCGTGTGACTTATCCCATTATGCAGTGTTGCATTGAGCGGGAGAGTGTAGGTGGATAGTTTGAGAGACGGGCTGGAATTTCAATGAATCTCATTAATACACCGTAAATCGCGTCATTCTGTCTACACACTGTACCGGTTTATAGGTCGGTCTGGCTAACCGACTTATGAGGTCAGGGTGGGAGGGGTTAATTGGTAAATACACTAGGGAGGGGAGGGGTAATGAATAGCGTAATTGTCCGGAAGGAGGGGGCCAAGGGAGGGGGTGTAAGGGGTCAATGGACTGGCAGTTAGTGATGTCGTTGTCTACTAACCATAAAAACCAGACCGTAAGAATGTCCGTTGGCTAGCCAGTTCTAGTAAACATTGCGTACATTACATAGGTGTCTAGTTATTGTATATTATCTCGCCCTAGCCTTCCTTCCGTCTTTCCCCTATCTCAGTCTAACCTTAGTTTTTCCCCCTATCTCACTCCAACCTTTGTCCTTTCCGATTATTTCTCTTCGAACCTCAGTCTAATGACAACAGAAGTGCACGCAAACACCACATTTAAAAACGAAAACTACAAATACGTAAGCTGTTTCAGGTGGCATACACCTCAACCTTGTCCAGTGCTGGGCCCTTTTTAAAGTTCTATTTATAGATGCTCTGCCGCAAGGAATCGGGGTTACTATATATAGCACACCAAAAACATCAATTTTCAGAGCAAAAGTTAACGGAAATGAGTGTTTTCATAGTACCCAAGGCTTTAGAGACTGCTGTATGAACACTGACAGTATGTGTCCATTCACTGGTCTTTTAACACATGTCCTTGGTATATGTATGTTCTTATTGGATATCCCTAGGCAACCAACGTGTATGAAGCTAGGTACTGGGGGGGAGCAGGGCAGCCTATACAATCCTATGTGTGCAAGCAGGGCTCATGCTGTCCTGTCTGGGCACTGCAGCATATACATACAACATACATACCCTACCATAACACAATCCTACTAAGGTCCCGTATTAGTGGCATCCCTACCCTAATAAAGTATGTACCCTAGCTCCTTCCTTTCGCCCACTATATATAGGCTCTGTTTATATACATTACAGAGGAAACCGGCAGCTGCCTACTAGAGAGCATTTCTCTACTTCGATATATGTACATGTATATACTACCCTTTTACCCAATATCCTCTTGAGGTTCCACTCTCACACCCTGCATTTGGACGCTGTTTACGGTCCTTATATACATACGGCAAAAGGTATGAACGTGAGTAAATAGTGCTGGATGTTGTTTATGGTCCTTATATAGCACTGAATACGGCAAAAGGTATGAACTGATTAAAATAGTGCTGGACGCTGTTTATGGTCCTTATAGCACTGCATACCGCAAAAGGTAGAGAGTGTTCCGTTAGCTTGCAGCTGGTAAAGGCTTGCGATGTGACTGTTGATGTTTGTATTATACTGCTTGGTTGCATACATACAGTACGCTGTAGGTAAGGAGAGGATTGAGGAATGCTACCAGTTGACATCTTGAAAGGGTTTAGTGCAAGAATGCACTTGAGCTCTGTCGTCGAGTCGATGGTTACTAATAGCAACACAGTGTCTATTACGTAGGCATTTGAAGAACCGAATCTCTATTTACTTGTCTGTCAGCTTCAGAGAATCATTTTCGTCATTTTCCTCCTACACACCACAGGACTAGGTTTCACCAGTTCAGAAGAAAGACGAGTGGATAACAAACTGACTATGTGTTGTTCTATATATAATAATTATGGTTGAAAACCAAGCGATTCAGTTACAAAGTAGATTATGTCTCCCATTGTACAATACAACTATTATAATATATGTGGATCGCCAACTTTGCTACAATAATAATTGCATTGCGCTGCATTCTTATCTGCTTTAATGATCACCTAATGAAATTCACAATCGACTTGTATAAACAAGAATTCTCTCTCCTTCATACTGTTTTATATTGCGTGACTACGGAGAGTGATTATTGATTTATTGTGGCTGCGAAAGTGAAGTATAAACCCAGCGCTATTTGAAGGTTTATTATAGGAATGCAATTAAACGTAGAAAGTTTAACTTTTGGTTTTGATGTCACTATTGTTTCAAAATTCCTACAGATCAAGGAATTATTCTACAACTTCAATAAGTAATTCATAACAGTCCCTGCATAGCCTGCACATACCCTTACGATCGCAGAGTTAAATAAAATTTGTTCACAGCAAAAACGGCTAAGTACTAAAGAAGTATTCATACAGTGATGTACTACATGCATAATATCCCATCAAGTACGTTACTTGTTGCAGTTTATCCAGGAGAAGATCAATCCATGGTTGGAGGAAGAATTAGTACGTTGTATCGGCTACTTTTATAGGGGCTGGAGCTGAAACAAGAGGAGGAGGAGGAGAAGGGGAAGGGGAGAGGAGGGAGAGGTACAATGGAGGAGAAGGTGGAGAAGAGGTGGAGGTAGAGAGATAAAGGAGAGAGGGGCGACATTAAAGGAATGTGTCAGTACATAAGGGCTAAGTTTAGAAAAGAACTAAACATTGGGGCCCAGTGCAAAAAGAATTAGGTTTCCGTTTTTTTAGTGAACACTTTCTAAATTGCCCTAATATTATACTGCCACATTCCCTTTAAGAGGAAGGGAGGGATGCAACTTGAACAATAGCACCGATTGTATGGGCAGGACATACACCATGTCACATTCAGTGACTGGGTATATAGCTGTGTGTGTGTGTGTGTGTCTGACATCCCAAGGGGACAGTGGGCCGAATAGGTACCGACACTCCAACATCTTGTCCACTAAACTCCCTCAATAGACTCGGTATTTATGACGATTTATACATTTGTCAAACCACATGCATGCTTACAAGCACGCACTATGGTATAAATGTTGTTACATTATAAAAAAAAATGTCTGTAAATTTTTTGCCTTTGTGTGTGTCCTTTTATTCCCCTCCCTTTACTTCTCCACTCTCACTTTTCTTTCTCTCTCTCTCTCTCCTTTCTCTCCTCCTCCTTCCTTCTCCCTTCACTTATCCACTCTGGCTTTTCTTTCTCTCTCTCTCTCACTCCTTTCTCTCCCCCTCCTCCCTTCTCTTCTCCAACTGAACTCTTAACAAACACAGGCAGAAAGAACCAAACCTCACCCATCAACAACCCAACTAACTACGTAAGTAATGGCAAAACACTTCGTTATCAAAATTCCACATCCTGTTTTCAGCTCCATGCTATATCTTGTTGCCATGACAAACTCCCCCTAGGGAACCGACTACAAAGACATTCCACGGTACTCCATCGCCTTCACCGTGGCAACCAACACTATGTTTCATGACCACCAAGGTGCACACGCTACAAGCTGCATTCTCAATGCTGGACACAGTTGCCATGGCACAAAAACAACAGTAAGTAAATTAGTGTCTGAGTGACTTCCTGTGACATCAAATGACATCACAAAACAAATCAATTGATAAATACACCCCATTGTAGAATCCAGCAGAAGAAGCTGTCTGTGACATCACATGACATCATCACTCCCAGACATTATGTAAGACGTGAGCTGAAGTACCCAAAACCACTCACTCCCATTTGTTTGAGTTCGGGAATGAGTGAGAGAAGGAAGGAGTTAATTTGCCAACGTCTGTAAGCATGCGACCACAGAAAACAAGGCTCCACACACGATATGTATACACGTGTACTACGAGCATAATCTGAACGAACGAAAGTTTCATGAAAAAAACAGAAGTGTTTTCTACTTGACGCATGACCATCACACCAAATGTATGGGTCTGTGCAGCATGTTGCATGAAAAAACGTGTTTCTATTGCCCTGCAGGGGAAGCTTGGGGATGATGGGTTTGAGCATTTCCAGTCGCTTGCTCTGGGTATGTGGTCTATGGCCCTAGTGCTATGGCAGCCACCTGAGTATTATTTAAACTTGTTGCACGGTACCATCATGCCCATACATTATCGCATGAGATTTTTTGGTCTCATGTAACAACTCGACATAGCGTGCATGTTTTGCCTTAAGCTAACCTGGTGTAGGTCCGGGACCCTCGGTGTTGGCTCCGCCCTCGTTCGGGCTGTAGTTCTCAGAGAGGGGTCCGGCTCTGTCCTTGTGCCAATGGGTGTCTTTGTAGACAAACCAGATGGACGACAGCCACACGAAACACAGCAGCCAGCCAAACACCTGGAGAGAGAGGGAGGGGAGGGAGCAGGGAGGGGAGGGAGGAGAGGGAGGGGAGGGGAAAGAAAGGAACAGGGAGAGAGAGGGGAAGCTCAGATGTGACCACACAGCATTTTAGAAATTTTTGTTGCAGGTTCATTGAAAAAAATATGAGTTAGCCCAGATGACACTCCTCTAACTTAGCTCAAAGGAGCTTGCAAAACAGCATACAACACAAAAGTATACAGTTTACTGGAGTCCTACACGCAACATATCAATTCATAATAGACACACAGCAGTAAAGAAAGGGATTTTACTTCGTACAAATTCCGCCCTACTAACAACGTTCTTTAACGACCTCCACGATGATTTGTTCAATGAAGAGAAAGAGAAGGACTTACAACTGATATAGCTGGTTGAGCAAACAGCCCAGAGTCGGTGTTCATGCTACCGGGGCAACGAAGACAGTTGTCTCCGCGTCGTCTCAGTTCAGTCTCGACGTAGGTGTCCATGCCAGAGATGCCAGCAGACCAGAGTATGTCGGCAAGGAGGTAGAGGAACGCAAAGAGGAAACTGGCAACAAAGTCCTTGGGAGGGAGGGGCAAGAGGGGAGGAGAGAGGGAGGGAGCGAGAAAGGAGGAAGGAGCAATGGTGGGCTCATAATTAGGGAAATGAAATGGGGTTAAATTCAAAGGGAAAGAGAAAGTTTCCAAATAGAAGACCGGTGGTTTTGTTTTGACATCCATCTATATTAGGGATCTCCCACCCACTTAAAATGACTTTGATCAAATCGAAAATGACTCACAAAGAGAATGATCCACTTGGCAAACGACAGTTGCGGATTAATAAACAGAATGTAGACGAACAGAATTCCGAGACAGTAGAGGAACGACAGGACACCCATCGCCACGAAATACTGCGCGAACCCGGCGAAACTCCGCGTGTCGAATCCGCTCGTCTGTTGGCAAGAAGACTCGTTCCTCGAGACATTTGCGATGAACTCGTCGAACGGAATGTACACTGCTTTGAAGTTCTGGGCTCTGAACGGGTAGTTGAATTCGAGACTCACTTCTCTGGACACGTTGTCAGATGTTGTGCACGAGAGGGAGTTGTTGTTTGGGACGTTTGTGAAACCAGCAGTAATGGAGAAGGTTAGGATTGATATAATCTGAGGAGAAGGGGAGGAAGCAAGGAGGGAGATGGAAGAGAAAGGATGAAAGGAGATGAAGGTAGGTAGAGAGGAGAGATGGGAGGGAAGGAAAGGGAGAAGAAACGTAAGTGATATTGCAAGATGGCTCAAATGACTATGATGGCACGTGGCCTGCTGGCAGACTTGCCAAACTCTACATAGCAGGGTGGGGCACAACAGCTCCGTGCGTAAAGGTTGAGCGTGCACCATTCCACCTGTCGCCGAGAGCTACAGCTCACCACCATCAGGATCCTTAGAAATCCTTTGGGCTCCAGCAGAACGCGGAAGTTGAGCGTCAGAGGGCCCACTTGGTACTCCCACTTCACCGCCATCATGCACACCTACCTACCTTCGCGCGACAGTTCAATTTTACGATGACGTGCGGTTTGTCTATAATTAGAACAAAAACGTAGCGGCACACCACGTGATTCACTTCAAGAAGAGGGGCCGAGCCCGAAACTAGGGCTGAAAATGGGTCTGCAAATTCACTGGCGTGCCCCACTCCAACCCAAAGGCTTTCTAAAGATCGTAGAATTCGTAAGAAACGTCCTTGCTCACGTGACTTTAGCTGTGGGCGGGGTGTATGTTATGATTTTGTACTGGGTTTTGCTGCTAGTGACTTGTTTCCTACATTTTCCAACAGTTTGTAGCCATCATCACCTTCTCCCTTGTGGCCGGTTTCATGGTGTCCACGGCAGTCGATTTCGAATGTGGCAATAATGACTTAAACTTCACTTTCACCCTGACTGCAGATTATCCATTTCGCCACATTCAGCAGTCACGCCAGAGTACACGATCCAATGAGACTGAGCACTCCACAAAGACATTCCCAGATGGCGGGGTACCCCGAAGTGCTGAGTTCTTTGTCGGTTGGGGTGTCCTTACCCTCTTCTACTGCATCATAGCGTTGTTGGTGTACATGTTTGTGACGGCAAACGAGCGCTTTGAGCGAACCTTTGATATTGCAGTGGTGCTGGTAAGTTTTTGCTCATATATTATACAGCCCTAGTGTGCATTTAAAATAGGCGTGTATTGTGCAAAACAAAGATCGCAGACTAGAATTGGTTGTTGTATGTACTTTTTCGAATGGCTGGCGAATGAATGGCTGGCTGCAACATGATGGTAGTGTATGTCACATTCGTGCATGTTGCAAACAAAAGTATTGCTTCACCAAACAGCAATTTGGTTGAGTGACCCATGGAAGTGTAATTTCTGCAGGACATCATACTACACGTGGTGTGGATATTGTGCTGGTTCATAGCGTCTGTGGACTGGGCCGTCGCGTTCTACAGAATAGACGACGTCCTCCACAATTACATGAACAGCCTCGAGAGTTCCGAATGCGGAGGACAGAATGAGAGCGAAATCATCCAGGTTTTCGAGAATGACCGAGAGTACGTTCAGGCACAGATTGCAGTGGTAAGGTTATTTAGAGATGATGTAATGGCTGGTTAATCTTTTGGATCTTGACAGGTGTTTGGATTCCTGATGCAGTTGCTTTTTGCAGTCAATATTTGGTGGCTTATAATCGACACCAGCTGGTACATCAATTGGAAGGCAAGGCGTGGTCATAGTCGTTTTTGACACTAACTATGTGATTTATCCACTGTGATTGTGTGATAACAACTAGCGTTTTGTAATAACTTTAGCCCCATCAACAAATTTGGTTGTGTAAAATATCGGAGAGAAGGACAGTTCACTCTGTAATTCTGTATGATATAATATGTTAACAACTTTCCTACAAAAACAAAACACGATAATGAGGCTGGATATATAGAGTAATGTTTTTTGTGTATGTCATGTAAATGGCTAAGCTATAGTTTTCTGAAAGTCTTTTGATGCTTTTACTCGGTTGGTATTAGATCTTCTATGCCTTTCCCTTCCTCGAGTGCTTTCTCCATCTCAATCATCAGCTTGACACCGTCGATAACTTTCTGCACCAGCTCCACCTCTGAGAAGCCGAGTCGGTCAGAGTTGGAGATGTCAAAGGTGCCGTCGGTGGATTCAGTGTCCACTCCTCCCGTACCTCGTTTCTGGAGACGAAGGCTCTTCAGGATGGAACCAAACTTGCCGTGTTTGCTGAGAAGTGGGATCTTGAGGTGCACCCCTGCGCGGAGCCCTGTGCCGAGGTTTGAGGGGCAGGTGAGGATGAAGCCGAGGTGCTCGTTCCACATGAACTCCCTCTCTTCCTTCTTGATGGCCACCTCGAACTTGGCCAATCCGTCACAGAATCGAGTGAAGACCTCTCGCATGTTTCCCCCCTTCTGCATGGAGATAACTCGAGTGTGGTCCTCTTCGTTGACCCAGACCAGGAAGTTCTTGTCCTGATTGTGCCAGATCCCGCGGGCGTCAGGCCAGTCTCGAGCCATGCGAGAGGCAAGCAGGAGAGGAGAGACAGGCTTGTCGAAGAGGAAGTGGTCGTCTATCAACTGCTGTTGCTGTTCCTCGGTCATTCCGTTGAGAGGGTAGTACTTCCCCTGGAACCCTCCGTCAAAGCTGCCCAGAGCAGTGGTTGTGACCCTCTCAACTTCTCTTCTTTCGGCTCTCGTGCAGGACGGAGGCAAGCTAAGCCCTCGGATGCTTTTTCCCGTACGAACTCGAGACGAAAGTACGTACTTTGGATCGAGGTCTTCGCCGCATTTCAAGTGACTTGGGTCCAAGTCGGTTTTGTGTTTGTTGTCTTTCTTGTACCCTCCGTGACGAGCGTCGATGACAGGGTCGAAGAGCTCAGCGAAAGTGTCGTAGGACTCCTCGTCTCCGGCTACCATACCCACTGTCATGATGAAGGGGTGTCCGGGGTTGTCCACCCCTGTCTGGATGGCCTTGTTGAGAGTGAACCCATTCGGGGTGCTCAGGGGAGCCAGCTTGGCAAAGATTTGTGGCGTGAGGCACCTAGCCATGTGGTTGTTGTGCTTGGAGAGATCGGGGTAATCGGGGTGCCTCGTTTCTCCGTTTTCATCTGGGATGAGATTGTCGATCACGAGCCCTGTCTCGAGGGTTTTTTCCATCTTGATCATCAGCTTGACACCGTCGATAACTTTCTGCACTAGCTCCACCTCTGAGAAGCCGAGTCGGTCAGAGTTGGAGATGTCAAAGGTGCCGTCGGTGGATTCAGTGTCCACACCTCCCGTACCTCGTTTCTGTAGACATAAGCTCTTCAGGATGGCACCAAACTTGCCGTGTTTGCTGAGAAGTGGGATCTTGAGGTGCACCCCTGCGCGGAGCCCTGTGCCGAGGTTTGAGGGGCAGGTGAGGATGAAGCCGAGGTGCTCGTTCCACATGAACTCCCTCTCTTCCTTTTTGATGGCCGCCTCGAACTTGGCCAAGCCGTCACAGAATCTAGTGAAGACCTCTCGCATGTTTCCCCCCTTCTGCATGGAGATGACTCGAGTGTGGTCCTCTTCGTTGACCCAGACCAGGAAGTTCTTGTCCTGATTGTGCCAGATCCCGCGGGCATCAGGCCAGTCTCGAGCCATGCGAGAGGCAAGCAGGAGAGGAGAGACAGGCTTGTCGAAGAGGAAGTGGTCGTCTATCAACTGCTGTTGCTGTTCCTCGGTCATTCCGTTGAGAGGGTAGTACTTCCCCTGGAACCCTCCGTCAAAGCTGCCCAGAGCAGTGGTTGAGATCCTCTCAACTTCTCTTCTTTCGGCTCTCGTGCATGACGGAGGCAAGCTAAGCCCTCGGATGCTTCTTCCCGTACGAACTCGAGACGAAAGTACGTACTTTGGATCGAGGTCTTCGCCGCATTTCAAGTGACTTGGGTCCAAGTCGGTTTTGTGTTTGTTGTCTTTCTTGTACCCTCCGTGACGAGCGTCGATGACAGGGTCGAAGAGCTCAGCGAAAGTGTCGTAGGACTCCTCGTCTCCGGCTACCATACCCACTGTCATGATGAAGGGGTGTCCGGGGTTGTCCACCCCAGTCTGGATGGCCTTGTTGAGAGTGAATCCATTCGGAGTGCTCAGGGGAGCCAGCTTGGCAAAGATTTGTGGCGTGAGGCATCTAGCCATGTGGTTGTTGTGCTTGGAGAGATCGGGGTAGTCAGGGTGCCTCGTTTCTCCGTTTTCATCTGGGATGAGATTGTTGATCAGGAGCCCTGTCTCGAGGGTTTTTTCCATCTCGATCATAAGCTTGACACCGTCGATAACTTTCTGCACCAGCTCCACCTCTGAGAAGCCGAGTCGGTCAGAGTTGGAGATGTCAAAGGTGCCGTCGGTGGATTCAGTGTCCACTCCTCCCGTACCTCGTTTCTGGAGACGAAGGCTCTTCAGGATGGAACCAAACTTGCCGTGTTTGCTGAGAAGTGGGATCTTGAGGTGCACCCCTGCGCGGAGCCCTGTGCCGAGGTTTGAGGGGCAGGTGAGGATGAAGCCGAGGTGCTCGTTCCACATGAACTCCCTCTCTTCCTTCTTGATGGCCACCTCGAACTTGGCCAATCCGTCACAGAATCGAGTGAAGACCTCTCGCATGTTTCCCCCCTTCTGCATGGAGATAACTCGAGTGTGGTCCTCTTCGTTGACCCAGACCAGGAAGTTCTTGTCCTGATTGTGCCAGATCCCGCGGGCGTCAGGCCAGTCTCGAGCCATGCGAGAGGCAAGCAGGAGAGGAGAGACGGGCTTGTCGAAGAGGAAGTGGTCGTCTATCAACTGCTGCTGCTCTACCTCGGTCATTCCGTTGAGAGGGTAGTACTTCCCCTGGAACCCTCCGTCAAAGCTGCCCAGAGCAGTGGTTGTGACCCTCTCAACTTCTCTTCTTTCGGCTCTCGTGCAGGACGGAGGCAAGCTAAGCCCTCGGATGCTTTTTCCCGTACGAACTCGAGACGAAAGTACGTACTTTGGATCGAGGTCTTCGCCGCCTTTCAAGTGACTTGGGTCCAAGTCGGTTTTGTGTTTGTCGTTTCTCTTGTACCCTCCGTGACGAGCGTCGATGACAGGGTCGAAGAGCTCAGCGAAAGTGTCGTAGGATTCCTCGTCTCCGGCTACCATACCCACTGTCATGATGAAGGGGTGTCCGGGGTTGTCCACCCCTGTCTGGATGGCCTTGTTGAGAGTGAATCCATTCGGAGTGCTCAGGGGAGCCAGCTTGGCAAAGATTTGTGGCGTGAGGCACCTAGCCATGTGGTTGTTGTGCTTGGAGAGATCAGGGTAATCTTCCAGCACTGCAACTGAGGTTTGCACTTTTGGCGGAAGCAAGGGAAAGATAATGGCGTTTAGTTCAAGGCACTTTTCGATTGCGATCAGTTTCTCCACGCCATCGACCACCTTCTGAACTAGCTCGACCTCCGAGAAACCCAATCGGTCTGAGTTGGAGATGTCGAAGATGCCGTCAACAGGTGCGGTGTCGACTCCCCCAACTCCCCTCGTTTGGAGGGAGAGCTCCTGTATGATTGCTTTGAAGAATGGGAGCTTGCTAGCAAGTGGGATCTTGAGGTGCACCCCTGCGCGGAGCCCTGTGCCGAGGTTTGAGGGGCAGGTGAGGATGAAGCCGAGGTGCTCGTTCCACATGAACTCCCTCTCTTCCTTCTTGATGGCCCCCTCGAACTTGGCCAAGCCGTTGCAGAATCTAGTGAAGACCTCTCGCATGTTTCCCCCCTTCTGCATGGAGATGACTCGAGTGTGGTCCTCTTCGTTGACCCAGACCAGGAAGTTCTTGTCCTGATTGTGCCAGATCCCGCGGGCGTCAGGCCAGTCTCGAGCCATGCAAGAGGCAAGCAGGAGAGGAGAGACGGGCTTGTCGAAGAGGAAGTGGTCGTCTATCAGCTGTTGTTGCTCTTCCTCGCTCATTCCACCAAGGGGATAGTACTTTCCTTGGAACTCACCCTCGAATGATTCCAAGGCATGAGTGACGATATCTCTAATGCATCTCCTCTCTGCTCGGGAGCAGAATGGTGGAAGGCAGAACCCACGAATGCTTCTCCCAGTTCGGACTCGTGAAGAGAGGACATACTTGGGATCCAAGTTGTCACCACCTACCAGTTTTTCAGCTGAGAGGTCGGTCTTGTGCGAGTCGGTCTTCTTGAACCCCTTGTGACGAGACTCGATGACAGGGTCAAAAAGGTCCGAGAATGTTTCGTACGACTCTTCATCTCCAGCAACGAGACCTACCGTCATGATGAAGGGGTGCCCCGGGTTATCAACACCCGTCTGAATGGCTCGGTCGAGTGTGAAGCCCTTGGGTGTTGTAAGGGGAGCCAGCTTTTTGTACATCTCCTTTGTAAGGTGTTTGGCCATGTGGTTACTGTGCTTGGAGAGGTCTGGGTAGTTGTCAAGCGCATCAAACTCAGGTCTGTACAAGAAAGACGTTCAATGCTAAAATTTGTACCTGCAATTGCAAGACACTGTGCATAGCTAGGTATCTACCTTTCAGACTGTTGTGACTGCTGCTGGTTAGTGGCTGGCTCACCTGGTGAACGACCTGCAAAATAATATGAGTGCGGATTTAGATCCAATTTGCGCATACAAGTCTCTTTCGTAGTGAGTACTACTTACCTGCGGCGGGTGCTGGGGTTTGCTGGGACTGCGGAGCAGAGGCCGGCGTGGAACTGCCGCACCCCATTTTATCTTTTCGGAGATGGCCTTGCGAGAGAGCTGCGCAATGAAGCTGGCGAGCAGACACACCCTTCTTTTTCCGATAAACGGTTTCCACGGCAACACGTTAATCACGTGCGCCTACTAACGCGCGCGCGCGCGCGCGAATTTACACATAAAAGCGACATTTCTCGCTGGGCTCGGCACACGGAAGGGGATATAGCTCAGTGGTAGAGCGCTCGCTTTGCATGCGAGAGGCCTCGGGTTCGAACCCCGATATCTCCATTCGCTTTTTCTTTGGCATAGCTACCTCAACATTTTAACTATCCACAGATAGATTTACTGAGCATCTTTTTTACATGTGAACAAGATGAATAAATAAAATGTAGGTGCTTCATAAGTGTTGTTGAATGTACAATTGTGCAAAACTATCAATTAGGGTCATGAGTTACCACGAGAACCAGATGAATCAAGAGTGTTGCTATGGAGACCGGAATTGGGATGTTGCTAGGTGAGCAGAGGTGTGGGTCTGTTCTTAGCCAATGCTGGCGGTGTTGCCAAGGGAACGGAGGGTGGACTTGACAGAGGAGGGTGAGGGTTGGACGAGGGGGAGGGGGAGGGGGTGTGGCTTGGAGAGGGGGTGGGTTTGGGGGACTTGCTCATGGAGACCTGGAAGAGGTGAGCAGCAACTGGGGAGAGCAGGGGAATGGAGGTGGAGGGGGTGGGAGGTTGGGAAAGTGGAGAGGGTGTGGAGCAAGGAAAGGGAGAAGCAGAGGGCGGAGAGGGGCCTGCTTGGACAGAGTGAGGCGGAGAAGAAAACGGCGGTTGAGAGTTAAAAACAGTTTGAACGGCAGCCGGGGATCGAGTGACACACGAATCAATGGAGACCCCAGTTTCTCTGTGCAGCGGCAACTTGGGTGGACTGAACAACGGATGAGGGGGAGACCCCATCATATCCAAGACCGATTGCGACGCAGCTGCCTCGGGAGGCCTACTGTGTTGCAGTGCAGATGACGTTGTTTGTGTGGGGGCTGGTTGGTGTAGTGTTCTTGCCTGATCCCTCAACGCAGCTGAAGCCAAGATGGAAAGAGCTTGGGTGGCATGATCGGGAAGAGAAGAGGAAGGTAGAGGAAGATCAGAGTACTGCTGGACTGGAGAAGGAGCAACGTTATTGTTGGTCGTCGTGTTTAGGAGGGAAGTAAACGTGGGGCTGAGTTGAAGACGACTGGTTGAAGCTGCTGAGTCTGAAGAGGGCTGGGAGCGAGGAATGGTAGTGAACTGACGATTGGTATCATACGAATTTGGGCCACTCTGACCCAAATACATTGCGGGTTGCCCCGAATACGGAGGAGGTTGCCCAGAATGATGTGCAGTTAAGTGCTGCCCAGGATCAGCATGAAAATATACGGGATTCAACCCTGGAGTGTGGCTAGTCTGAGGTCTCATTCCCATACCGCCCGCCTGTGGTACCGGAATCGGACCAGTAGCTGGACCGGAATTGGAGGAAGAAAAGAACGAAGGAGTTTCGTTTGTGTTTCTTTCTCCACCCGCTACCTCCCTCTGTCTGAGAACCTCGGTCAGCTGCGAGAGAGCGGCGTCAAACACACCCCTAGTCGCGAAGCCTCCCTGGGTGGCATGGCCAGTGGAGCCTCCAGGACCCGGGTGAGCGGGGTTAAGAGAGGAAGAGATAGGGACAGTGAGGACCTTTGGTCCGGGCAATAGGGTAGCTTGAGCAGTGTGACTGCTGCTACTGTTGGGGATTGCTGCGTCACTAGGAGGAGGTTGCGCCCAATCATATTCACCGTCAGAGTCCAACCATATGATGTCGTTTGAAACTGCCGCATTTCCGTACCCCATTTCTATACCAGAGGATGGAACGGGACTGTGACTGTACTGGAGTGTGGAATGGGAATGTAGTTGGGCAGCGTGGCTGGAAGGTGTGATTGATGATGTGGAAGGGAGGCTGACTCGTGTGTTGGAATACGGCGAAATTGAGAGAGAAGTGGGTGGGTGTGGCTGAGGAGGTGTGGTCAAAGAGGGGTGTGACAGAGGGGGCGTGGTCAAGGGAGACCCCAGTTGACGAGGTTGTTGAAGTGGCCTACAAGAGAAAGAAAATCGTTACAAATTCAGTGTTAGATTGTAGGCCTGGAGAAAAAACAATGCTTTTTCTAAGTTATTCCACTCACTGCGATTTAACAGGATGCACTACGACAGGATGCACTACGACAGGAGCCTGCTGAGGGACGTTGTTGCGTTTGCGAGCGTTCCAGTCTTGCTGGAAACCCCTCATGGCAAACATCTTTTCCACCTCCGTCATTTTCTCGTGGGCAGAGTCCAACAGCAGCGACTCGTGTCTGAACGGCATCTTTGGAGAGAGAGACAGAGAGACGAACAGACTAATGCTCTGGGACTGGATAAAACGGCGACCATTGAAGGGAACATGGCAGTATAGAAGGGCTAAATTAAGAAACTGTTACCTAAACCGGCATTCTTGCCAATGTTTAGTCCATATTTAGTAACATTTCTATATTTAGCCCTCATCACCATTAAGTTGGCTATATAACATCGGCAGAATTGACGGACGGTTGGAAAAGCAAACCTTGGTTAGGAGTGGACCGAAGTGCTGGCAAAGAATAAAGAGGACTTGGTCAAACGTAAAGTGGACGGCATCGAGGGCCATGTTCTGTGGAGGAGGAAGAGAAGCCAGCGGTCTCATCAGGGTTATGATTTCGTCAGCCGTGAAATGCCTCTCGGGTTGTAACTCATCCACTACCCTGTCTGTGTGTGTGAAGAGAGAGAGGGAGAGAGGGGGGAGAATGATGTGTACAGTTAGAAATAAGCGTAGCCTACACTTTTCTTTTAGCAAGCAAGTGGGAGGCCAGCCAACCACCATGAATACCTGGACTGACTGAGTGTGCAGTGCAAATAACATTGCAGTTTAATTTGATTCTTGGGAATTGGGTGGCCTAAACTTTTCGTACTTTTAGCGAGCAAGTGGAGGGAAGGACATGCCAACTAACCATCCTGAATGCCTTGACTATAGCTGGAGTGTGCAGTGAAAGAATAGGGTGGCCTAAACTGTTCGTACTTTTAGCGAGCAAGTGGAGAGAAGGACAGGCCAACTAACCATCCTGAATGCCTTTACTATAGCTGGAGTGTGCAGTGAAAGAATAGGGTGGCCTAAACTTTTCGTACTTTTAGCGAGCAAGTGGAGGGAAGGACAGGCCAACTAACCATCCTGAATACCTCGACTATAGCTGGAGTGTGCAGTGAAAGAATAGGATGGCCTAAACTTTTCGTACTTTTAGCGAGCAAGTGGAGGGAAGGACAGGCCAACTAACCATCCTGAATACCTTGACTATAGCTGGAGTGTGCAGTGGAAGAGTAGGGTGGCCTAAACCTTTCGTACTTTAGTGAGCAAGTGGGGGGGGAGGACACGCCAACTAACCATCTGAATACCTTGACTATAGCTGGAGTGTGCAGTGGAAGAGTAGGGTGGCCTAAACCTTTCGTACTTTAGTGAGCAAGTGAGGACCGGCCACTAACCATCCCGAATACCTTGACTATAGCTGGAGTGTGCAGTGGAAGAGTAGGGTGGCCTAAACCTTTCGTACTTTAGTGAGCAAGTGGGGCGAAGGACAAGCCAACTAACCATCCTGAATTCCTTGACTATAGCTGGAGTGTGCAGTGAAAGAATAGGGTGGCCTAAACTTTTCGTACTTTTAGCGAGCAAGTGGAGGGGAGGACACACGAACCAACTATCACGTGTAATTTCACTATAGCTTCAGTGTGCATAATCTTCAGAAACACATCCTAAACACTATGTTGATCTGCCACACGGCAGCTTTAGTAACCGCTGCTGCCATGCACATGCACACCGAGGGTTTACCAGAAGAGAACTGGTCCAACAGGAAGAGAAAACTGGTCAAACCTGCCATTCCCTGTTTGGAGATCTGTCGGTCGTAGATCTTTCTCTCCATGGTCCCGTCGCACACCAGTCGGTAGATGTGGCACGGTTTTCGTCTGACCGTACCGGTACACCCTGACACCAAACATACACCAACACATTACACTTCTGGCAGCCCACGCACAAACACACACAAACACACACACTCTCTCTCTCTCTCTCTCTCTGTTTTCTACTTTCTACATGTGAAAGCTTGAGCTGTTTAGTTTTCATGTACATCTGCATGTATTAAGTATGTAAGGACACCTGCAGACTGCCTGAGCATCGTAGCAGGGGTTCCATGAGACGTCCAATACAATGACTCTGTTGGCTCCTATCAGGTTAATACCCAGACATCCAGCTCTGTGTAGAGGAGAGGGAGAGATATACTGTACTTACCCCAACTTTTGTGACAACTTTGGGAATCACTTAAAAGCAACCGCCTGTGGAAACGGTTCAGTTAGCGTGGTTAGTAGCTTGGGAAATAGCACGCTAAAACCATCAAAAATACTGTGAGCATTGTTAGCTTGAAAACAAGCACACCATTCTCGAGTAGTTGTTGCACAGTAGGTGAGGTACAACCCACTGTTACTACAGCCTTACTTGGTGGACAGGAGAAAGACCCACATCTCAGAGTTGGCAGGAGAGTTGAAAGCAGTTATGAGTCTGTCTCTGTCTGCACTGCTTGTACTGCCGTCCAACCCTGACACACACACACACACACACACACACACATGAAATCAAATTCTTAACTGTACATTTACACACATACACACACACACTGTCATTATACGCGTAATGACAGTGTGTGTGTAATGCAGAAGCTCGCTAAAATCCAAATTCAGCCACCTATTAAAGCTAAAACCTTAACTTCAGCCAGCTCACTAATCAAGCGTCTGGTTGGAATAGTGAAGTTCCACTTTACTCTATGTTAAACCTATCTCCACACACACACACACACACACGGAGAGAGTGTTTCCATGGCCAACTAACTATATCCTACACAGACAGACGCAGGATGTCACGACCACCCAACACCCACACTTCTATGGAAGCTACTGCTACTTGCAGGAGGCAAAAACCTAATGTTTTGTCAGACGACCATCGTAGGTGTATAATTATATACACTTTGATGTCATTGCACATTGCTAGGCTGTTTTGACTACAAAATGCAAGTTCCCTGATACATAGCCTAGTAGACAATCATTGAAGGGGAAAACGTCAGCGAATTTCGAAATTTTTCAAACTCACTGCAAAAGTTGACGTTCTTGCTCCACATGGTACCGGAGTACTGGACCTCGCCCGAAGGACCGGCGGAATGGGGAATGGGAATGGGACGCCGCACCAGCAAGCTCTCGATGTACGACAGAGCCAGGAGGGACTGACTGTGGGAATAAAACTCGTGAGCCTCTTCATTTCAGGGGTTAATTGAGGATTATACCTGAAAATGAGGAGTTTGTCTCCCATTTGGACCGAGCGGTCTAGGATCTCCATGGCAACCACCATCTTGGGGCTGTTGTCAAGGCGACCAGTTTGGTAGGGTGGGAGCATTGCTAGGGCTTCATTTGGCTGTGAGTACACGTGTGAGGAGTTCGTGTGATAAAACTCAGTACAATACAACTCACCCATTCCAACTTGTTTGTCTCTCCTTTGGGCAGTAGGTTCTTTGGTAGGCCCACCTCCTCCTGCCAGCTTGTCTGGTGGGGGAGGTGGGGAGAAGGAGAAGGGAGAGGGAAGGGAAGGAGAAGAGAGGGGGGGAGAAGGAGAAGGGAGAGGGAGGGAAGGAGGAGGGAGAGGGAGGGAGGGAGAAGGGAGAGGGAGGGAAGGAGAAGGAGATGGAAGATAGAGAGGAGTGGATAAAATAATTGTATAGTCCAAAGTACTAGTTCACACTGAGCTAGTGTTTACTAAACAACACTGTGTGGTTGAAGCTACGTTCAGGAGTTAAAACGATTGGGGGGAGAGGGAAGATTCATCCCCTGGAAAGAAGAAACCGGTGAGTTGAGTGTGGGACGTACCGCACAGCTCTTCTTGGCGTCTGGCAACTTCATGGCCTCGTTGTAGTAGATGTCCGGATGGTTCCAGATCTGGGGAATGGGAATGAAAACATCTACAGACCCAAACATTAACACAACACTTGGCAAGAAAATACTATAAAGCAAAAGGGAAGGAATATAAAAAACACAAAGGGAAGGATCCATATTCTGTGTAATAGCACATTGGAAATCTCATAGAGTCACCTTTAATTTGGGCATTTCATAAAGAAAGGGAAAGAGAAAAGACAAACATTTTTTTAGTGGTTATGTAATCAGGACGGGATTGCAAAAGCTACCCTCTGACCTTGGTACAGACGGCAAAGCCCTTGAGAGGGCCAGCAGTAGTAGAGGTTCCCCCCTGCTGTAGATTGTTCATGTTGTAGTCATACAGAGCTGCTTGTACGGGGGAAGGACGGACGAGGAGGACGTGCTCAAATTTCATCGGCAGAGCGTTCTTGAGAATGTCGTGACCTCGACTGATTCGGAGGAGGGGCGGGGCGGGGGGCGGCAGCGGAAGAAAGGGAGAGAGAAATGTTTATTATGCAGTGAAACATCAGGAAAAAACCCTCTGAGGAACCAATAGGAAGAGAGGAAGAAGGAAATACCATACATGTGTGACTATTGACAGAAAACAGAGTTGGGCGTGCCAGTCAACGTGTAAAATGATGCTAGTAAAAGCGCGCACAGGCGGGAAGTCATGCCAAATTACGCAGACGGAGGGTCTGTGTGTTATAAAACTTGTGTGGATGTATATACAGTAACTCACCGCAGTACAAAACCTTTGAGGAGAGTGTGCAGTACATGTGATCGATACCTCATAGTCCGCACGTCCTGAAATAGGAACATAATCCTGATCTGTTGCACGCACGCACAACGTGTCCTGATGAAAGACGACCCAGCTACAGGTGTTAATGTGTTCTGATCTGCTGTTGCACTAATTATGGTGTCCTGATCAGGGTCATTCAGACATAGCGTACTAAATAAAGGTGTCCTGACTTAATCTGTCCTGATTAAAGGTGTTCTGATTAGGTCGCATATATTCTGACTAGATGCGTCCTAATTAAAGGCATCACTAGAATATGTATAAAGGTTCCCTACAAGCCTTACCTGTGCAGTGCTGTCAACGCATTGTCCGTTTGTAATCGGTCGCTCGAAGAGATCGCTAAACTCCTGTTTTGTGCCGAGGTACTTGGGACGTACGAAGTCGACCATACACCAGTATTCCAATAGATTGTTTTGGAGCGGGTAGCCGGTCAGTACAACCCTTCGTCTGCACGATTAAGGCATTGGGGGAGGGAGAGAAAAGGATGGGAGAGAGAGAGAGGGGGGGGTGTACCGAGAGGTAGTGAAGTAAGAAAAGGAGGGAGAAATGGAGAAATGGAGAAAGATAAGGAGATAGACAAGATGGTAAAGGCTTAACCAATGCGTTAGACCAAGACCAATTGAACCGAGACTATATGCCTAGGTTTTGTAACATAGAGTTTACAAGAGCTGTTTTAGAACAAATAGAAGGTTGCAATAATCAACGTAGATTCCCAACTATATGTACGTACATAAAATGCTTGGCAAGTTGTATAATTAATGTACAGTCTGAGACCTTGTTCTGATTTTCTTGAGGGCCTGGGAGATGTCGGTGTAGCTGTTCTTGATGCGGTGTCCCTCGTCGCAGACAATCAGGTCGGGCCCAGGAACACACAGAGCTCTCTGGATCTCTACATCATATGTGAGTGTGTAGGTACAGTACATGGACACACGTAATATTGACTACAACATTAGAGGCCAAGTCAGTACACACTATTAGTATACGTACTAGGAATGCGCTCGCGCATATTTTGCCTCGCGCCTGCCAGCCAATGCGTAAACAGTCCGACTGAGGCCGCTCGTGCGCGCGCTCTACTGACTGCGCGCAAAGCCAGACTTCCTACGAATCTGCGTGCACGGCGGAAGCTAAACTTCCTACGAATGACGGAAGTTGACATTCCTAAGCGTGACTAATTGACATTCTTAAGCGTGACCGACACGTACGTACGCATATCGCGAGAATACTAGAGTTCGATTTCTCGTGCGGTTCACGCGTAATTAGAATCATGCATGTACAATATACGGTATGTGGCAGTGTCCGTCGTACATGTACATGTACTGAAAAAGTCTGCATGCAGACAACTAGGAGGGCTCGTCTTGGTCGCCAAAAAAAGCAGCGTATTTATGGCGAGTGAATGCACCCGTCACCCACCCATCAGTTTCTCCATTTCTCTCTCATTCTCTTCCAAATCGACAAATGAGTTGCTCTGCTGGTTGCTGGATTTCGCCGTCTTCCTGCGCTTGACGGCCATTTTGTTTCCTCCGAGTGAGGGGACGGAGAGGGAGAGTAGTCGGTACATCTCGTAGCCTATCAACAACACTCCACCTATTGGAGAGAAGGAGGGGAAGAGAGAAGGGGGGCCAAGAGGGGGAACAGGGAAGACACAAAAAGTGAGGTTGCAGCTTTTGTTAATGTTGTCAATGTGCAATTGTTATGTTAGGGGAAATCAAGCATCTATAATTATACATACACAAAAAGTCATGACAGCTACAATGCTGTCAATGTGCAATTCTTAGGGGAAATTATATACAAAACCTGCTGTCATTCAGAAAGCTCGAGTATATATACAAGTGAAACGGACACTGTATCTACACTTCCTGAGTCAAAGAATTCTCCGAACACAATAGTAGCTTTCCTGGAAAACTAACACAAGCCATTCAAACTTTCGCCACAGCAGCATGTCAACCAAACCCTCTAAACGTTCGGCAAATTTTCAGGCGGTAAAGTACTAACTCGTTACCTTCCTCCCTCCACTGTTTGATAAGCCGCACTCTCGCCTCCATACTGCGGCTGGTCTCAGACAGAACAAACAGTCTGAAACTCCGGTACTGAACATCTGGTGTACTCGGACTGGCCGTATGGGAACGAGAGTTCGCAATCCCGGGATTCGGGGTGTGGGGTCGCGACCCCGACACACCACCGAGTAGAGTAGGTGTGGTCTGAACTTGGCTTCCTGAAGAGTGGGCAGAGCTAGTGTCTGTAGACGACATGACACTCAGCAAAAGTTGCTGGTCCGATTCCGTCAAAACCTCACCCCCCACAAACAAGCTGTTGTTTTCTCCCGAAGTCGGCATGGAAACGGCACTGTTTGTTGCCAGGAGGCCGTTGCTAGGGGCAGGGTAGAGCGAGGAGGACGAGGGAGGTTGGAGATGACTGTCAACCATCTTTGACGACCGACCGTTCTGGAGAGCCGACTTCTTGTTCTTGCTTCGAGAGGATTTGTTGTGTCCAGAAGTGGAAGCTGTCCCAGCCTTCTTCTTCATCTCCTCTTGCTCTCTGTCTGGCAGCCACTTGTCAAACTCCACCACCCAGTTCTGTGCATTAGGGGATAGGTGTACACATGGTCCGATTACTCTGCAGCTCCGCTACATGCAGCATTAGTTGAACAGACAGTGAAATCACCAAATAAGGAACCTCTGAACAAAGAACACACTCCATGAAGGACACTTGGTTCTGCCCCCACATTAATTTTAATATTTCCTCCAAATAAGGGACCTCTGACGTCTCTAATTAATAGAAAGCTTTCAATGTCCTTTATTCAGAGGTTCCAGTGTACTAATATACTACCTGAAGTGTGTTAACTGGAACAACACACAGGACTTGGCGGGCCGGAGTGTAACGGAAGAAGATGTCGATAAACGCGATGACTTGCAGGGTCTTCCCCAGCCCCATGGAATGAGCCAGGATACAGCCGAACCCCGTGCTGGTATGGAATCGGGACAGACTCTCTATGAGGTTGTCGTACAGGAACCGGACACCACCCACCTACAGAGGGAGAGATACATACACGCAAAATACTGTACTGACACGTACAATGTCCCTATGCTTTGTCCCGCTGTCTTCTCTAATCCTATGAAGGTATTAGACCACGTGATGCCAAGAGAAAAAAAGATGCGAGCTCTGGACAGCTCTGTTTCGGGCTTGTTGGCTATTGTATGTATATAGGTCCCACTCTTTCCTCCTGTTACTTTACAACTTTCCCTCTCACTCCCCCTCTATTACAAAAATAATTTTCAGCTATGGTGCACAGTACATTTCGCTCTGTTCCAAACCACATTACCACATAAACAGTCTTTCCTCCTCTCCCACTCAACTTTCATTATCTTAATCGATAGAAGGCTCCGATCTTTCGCATGTGATTAATCATGCGCTCTTGCCACAGAAACACTCTCTCATCTCTTTCTTTATCTTTTATCTTTACCTGGTGAGGTTTGATAATCCGTGAAATCTGAGGAGGCAGTGTCACGTCTTCCTCGTCAGGAGGGTGCCCCAAGTTGATTACCACCTGATCGTCCCGCTCCTCCCCCACCACATCGTACCTCCCTCCCTTCTCTTCCTTCACACCTTCCACCACTTCCGTCTTCACTTCCCTTCCTCCCTCCCTCCTCACCCTCTCCCGCTCCTCTTCTTCCGAATCCGAACTAATGACAATCGCGTCCACCACCCTCTCTCTCTCTTCTTCATCCTCTGCCAAGTTACGAAACACGGGCCCGCTCCCAAGAAGGCTAGTTAGCTCTCCCTGTCCATCAACCGGTGGCGCTACGACACTAGGCGCCCCGCCTTGTAGGCTTCTCTGTAACTCCAAGCGTCGTATTCTCTCTATCTCCTCCGTCTGCGCCGAGCGAGCCTCAGGGTTAAAGTCTTTCACCGACTCGTACTTGCTCCTGAGCTCTCTCCGCCGACCGGCAAGTTTTCGCCGCCGTTTCCTCCTCTCGCTCTTCTCGCCGCTTCGCTCGGCGCCCCTGGGCCCGGCCAACTCCTCGCTGTCCTCATCCTCTTCCTCCCCGACGCTCTCCTCCTCGCTGGTGCTGTAGCTACTACTGCTGCTCGAGAGCTCCGACGACTCTTCTTCCTCCATTTCTCCACTCAAAAAAACGAGTTTGCTGTGGTGGGCGTTTATTAGAGTGACCATTGGCGCGGTAAATCCCCGGGGCCGCGATCATGACGTAATCGTAGTGTTTCCGTAAACTACTCGCGTGTTTTTAGTTTACTGAACCCACGTGGGCAGAATCATGCCGAAGAAGGCAAGGAGGCACAGGATTTGGCTGGCAAGGCGTGCGAAGCTCGTTCGGAGGAGATGCGTCGCTCGCCGCTTTCTGAATCCAACTCACGTGACCATCACCGCGGGAATAGTGTGCGAGACCCCGCTGGAACTAAATTTGTCCAGCCCCCGGAACCTCTTCAAAAGCCTCATTGACCCCGTCATCGAGGACGAGTTTTTCCGCGACTACTGGGAAAAGAAGCCCCTGTTAATTACAAGGGGCGGGGGAAATATCCCCCTCTTCACCTTGGAAACCCTCCGACAGCTGGTGCGCCAGTCGGGGACCACTGTTGTTTGGTCGCCATGTCAACGTCAGTCGGTACAGGAGTGGGAGGAGACGGTCGTATGGTGTTCCTGGGGAACAGTTGACGACTGAGCAGCTGGAACAACTGTGGACTGAAAAGAAGGCCACCGTTCAGTTTTTGCAGCCTCAGCATTTCCAGGTGAGAGAGGGAGGCAGGGGACGCGAACCCCTAGGGTGCGACACTAAACATGAGGTTTTTCACTGCAAGATGTTCACACAATCTGAAAAACAATGTGGTTTCTTCCCCTTACTATTGTGTGTATAATTATGCCTACTGAACCTGTGTGGAAATTACGAGGAGAAAACCTGTGCATATTTTCCAGGTGCTGCAGGTGTATAAACACATGCCATTTTACAGATACCCCCCTACTGACATATTGGCCTCTCTCTTCCCCCTATTATTATTATACCATGATGATATTGGCCCCACCCCCAGGATAAGCTGTGGCAGGTGCTGTCCCTCCTGGAGTCCTACTTCAACTGTCTGGTGGGCTCCAATGTCTACATCACACCCAGTGGATCACAGGGGCTCGCACCTCATTATGATGACGTCGAGGTGGGCGGGGCTTCAAAGATTCGCTGATAGTGTCCTATGATTAACTAACAATTTAAAACTTGCAACCTTAGTTTTTTTCTGAACAAAGAAGTTGGCATTCTATGGTATGAATCATGGACCTTTGTCTTTTACAACTAATGCTCCTACGACTAGCCTAGGTACATATACAATAGCGCTAAGAGCAGAAAGAGTTTTAACCCTCTCTCCCCCGTGTCAGGTTTCTCATCATCCAATTAGAGGGCTGCAAGAAATGGAAACTGTACCGTCCGACCCATCCTCTTCCTCGATCGTCGAGTCGTGACCTTCAACCCACTGAGATTGGGAGACCTTCTCACGAAATAACCCTCCATGTTGGTCATTTCCATCTCTCTTCTCCTTTCACCAACTTTTGCATGCAATTCCTCCCTCTTTCTCTCTCTCTCTGTCGCTCATAAAATCAGCAAATTTCTCTGTTTTGAGACAAGCTGAGCCTCTCTCCCTCTCTTTCTTCTCCCTGTCAGGTGGGAGATGTACTCTATTTCCCCAGAGGAACAATCCACCAGGCGTCCACACCATCCTCAACCCCTCACTCCACACACATCACCATCAGCACCTTCCAGCAGCAGTGAGTCCCGCTCACAAATTGGGTCGACCCATCCGTGGATTGACCAGGAGTGTATTATTGTCTATACAGTACGTGGGAGCGACCTGTTGGCCGATGCATTCAGCTACGGCCTCGAGCAGCTCATGTCTACACGACTCGACTTTAGAGAAGGTCTTCCACTTCAGTTGACTCAGGTTTTATGTATGTACGCATCACCTTGTGAACATGAAATACAGTGCACCCCTAAATAATGCCCCCCTCCCTGCAAAATACAGTGCACTCCTAAATAATGCCCCCCTCCCAGTGCACTCCTAAATAATGCCCCCTCCTCTTCAAAAGGGTGTTACAGATGACACGAACCCACTGCCTGGAGCCCCGGTGAGGGACAGACTGATGGAAATGGGGGACTCGGTCTTGAAGAGCGTGACCTCGACGCTGATCAGGAGACGCAAACTCTCCTTCATCGCTAGCAGGCTACCTCCATTTGATCCAGACCTTCACCCACAAGGTGTACATGTATGTAATACCACTAGCCACACCGAGCAGTATATGAGATTTCAGATCAGTTTCATTCCCACATAATACCTATCCCCAACTGGACTTACAGTTCTTGCACTGGTGTTTTCCTAGTCATCACTCTGTGCAAGCTATGTAAATTGCTTGGGTACTTAATTTTAATGGCTAGCAGGTTATTACGGTGTGGACACATGGGTGACATATTCAGAGGTGTCATGACTTATGTATTAGTGAGTAGTGCCTTTATCTGGAGGATACATAACTATCATGTGTCTATTTAGGTCCACCCCCTACTGTGGATAGCAAGGTACAGCTAAAGTGGCCAGATCACATGGTGGTACTGAGAGAGTGGGAGGTGAGGGAAATGGAGGGGTGTGGCTTGCTCCCTCCACGACTGCGTCAGGGGAGGGGGGGGAGGGGGAGAGGAGAACGAAGTTGTGGTGTATCACTCTGTGGCCAACGACAGATCCTCTCACATGGTAGAGGGCGAGGGAGAGCGAAAGGTAAACCAGGAGTGTATATACATAATATAGGTCTTATTTGGTAAAATGGCTATATATATAAGTTGGCTCTCTTCACTCTCGTCAATCAGGGATCAGATTGATGAGTATTGGATAGAGTTTTGGTCAATATTTGGACAGTCGTGACTGTTTTGTATAACTCTGTAAGTGTCATCTCCTCCTCATTCCCTCACAGCCATGTGGAGTCAGGTTACCCGCTCGCAACGGAATGACGGAAACGGCCCTCGGTCTCCTCATTGTCTCCCCCTCCTCCTCGATCCCGGCCGGCACTCTCCCCGTACCCCCCTGGGAAGACATCCTCCCAATCCTCCTCCCTCTCTGGGCCGAGGGACTCCTCCTGGTCACATGACCAGTCACATGACCTTCCTTTGTTGTCACACGACCTCCCCCTCTGCGCCGAGGGGAACTATCCTTGTTCACATGTCCACTTATACTGATATTTTGGTACACAAAGATAGTAAAAGTAATAAAATTACGTGCTCGTGTAAAAGATGTGCATTTAAAGGGGCACTTATGCGCGTGTGAAAATGGCACAATAATTGCACAGTTACTGTGTGCAAGTCCAGACGTAATAGTATGGTTGCCAGCGCCAGTGTGTTTCCGCCTACAATTTTCTATCGTAACGTCTCTGGCATCTCACATGGGATATTTGGTGTAAAATAAAATACTTCCCCACAAAAGTTCAGTAATGAAAAATGATTGATGTCAAAATGACTGTATATTGAAAGTTAGACAAACCCACAGTTGTACAGGGGGTGTGGTCAAGTTTTGGTGTAGCTAATACTAGCTACGGGAATGGCAGGGGCCGAGCGATGATGGGTGTGGCTTCGGTGGATTGCCACGCCCTCCACACATAGCTGAATACCAATGTATGACGGAGTATCAAACTTTGCCTGATGGGAGAAAAATGAAGGGTATCCATTCTCTGTTATACCAAAATGTTGTCATTAGGGTAAAGGGTATAGTTAAACCTCTGAATAAGGGATATACACCTACTGTATGGGGAAGAACCACACTGTCCTATATAGAGAGGTGTGCTCTATTTGGAAGTTCCTTTTTCAGATGTTCCACTGTAGCATAATAGTAGTATGGAGAGGTGGTGTATTATTGTAACCTGTCTGTAGGCCAGTTCGAATTTCCCAGTACTGGCTTCCTTGTTCTCTCTTCTGTCCACCACCACTGAGATAGGAGGGAAAATGAGGATCCACCATACATGTTGTATATAGGTTTTATTGGTGGGGTGCTCCATTTAGAACTGAAACACTTTGCAACTTCAGGAGTGTGCGAAATCGCTTATTTAGCATGCCCTGCTAACCAGCTGACCAAAACTTGCGAAAGGTTTGTCACAAAGGTGTTGTACCTCTGATGGTGTCCTCCATGACTTGAGCGCAGAGTTGAGTGGTGACAGAGGTACTAGGCTCCATTGTGGGACTACAGTTTATCTCAATCTGTGGCAACGTATGAAGCACCGTGACAATAGGGTATTACGGAGAGAGTCTGTTGCATGTGTGTGTGTGTGTGTGTGGCTTTAGTAAGTGTTGGATAGTGGGGTGAGACATACACGGGCCAAGTTGATTGTGAGACAAAAGCGTCAATGTATGGGGCATTGCATTACACACCACTTCTATTTTCATTGCCTGCACCCTATACAAGAGACTCTTGTCTAAGTGGTGTTGTGTTGGCCTTTACGTACCAGCCATGGTTTGAAGTCGTCAGTGAGCATGAAATCAGCTCCGTAGAGCTCGAACGAGTTCTGCCCGGGAAAACCGCAAGTGAGAGAGTTCATTACAGAGCGAGAGGGAGGAGAGAGAAAGGCGAGTGGGAGGGTACGCAGGGAGAGAGAAAGATGAAAGAGAGAAATGTGAAGACTGAGAGGGAAGGGTGGGGGGTATGTAAACCTTTCTTCCCTCCACAATGTCCTGAGAGACCATCATGGAACACGTGAGGGCGTGTTTCATTCCCGGATAGATGACCTCATCCCATACTCCATCCTGTCCTAGACACGTCCTGCACGGAATACAACACACACACACCAACTAGATGAGGGATACTCTAGGTTGTGGAGCTGCAGTGAAAGCACTCTAATCCAGACACCAATGGGACAGAAGAAGTTTCCATATTAGCGAGGAGGTGTGGCTGTGCATGCAAGAACTGTTCTTAGGGAAAAGAAAAGGCGCATCTTTTAGAAAAGTGTCCTCATTTGAGGGGAGAGTAGGATCTGGCTGATGCTCAATCAACAAAACTTTCATCTTGATTTACAATTTTTTGGCCTCAAAATACAGTAGCCGTAAAACTGACTCCAGGTAATCTTGAAAGTGGAGCTGTGCCACATGTTCTCTTCGGGCAGTAGCTCAGATCTGCTGCCACTGTTGGTGTAGTTCCTCTGTATACTGTTGTTGCATAGATGAACACTCCTGTATGTGGTGGGTGGGGGGAGTGAGATGGTATTAGCTGGTGGTGTTGCACATACTCATTCATGTTGTCCAGTGTGAACCTCTGGGTGGCAAATCTGAGGTAGCAATCCTAAATAGAAAGAAGACTGAACTCCACACTAACTCATGGAATAAAACACACGATGTGCCAGTTGCTTTCACCAGCAAGCAGGGGTCAAAGTTGCCTGATCATTCACTTGGGTGCATTTGTATTGACAGTGTGCTAAAACAAACTTCAGTGCCCCTAATTCATAATAGCACATAAAGTCACACATACTGTACCTTGTACATCCACATGGTGAGAGGGGCCCAGTCGGTAACGAGGAACCACTGGCGAATGTCAAACTTTGTTCCGTAGATGAGCAGCGGTCGCTCGATGTACTTCTGCACCACCCACTTCCCCTCCTTGTGGAATGGACTGGAGACAAGCTCCAGAATGGGCTCCAGACGCTCCAGACACACTATACCTACATACGTAAGTAGATTTTAACAGCGTCCAATTTTCAACACACTGATATTTCCCAAGACTGTGAACCACACCAGATGGAGATCAGAAGAGCTTTTAGTAGGCCTTGTTACAAACTCGCTACCATACCATTTTGGAAATTTTCGTATATAAAATTTATTTCCACTGCCTAATGCATAGCATTCTACGATCATTGATGACTTACTACAATGGAGGTGTGAGCTGGTTTGTAAGTTAGCTAACCTCTCCCCCTGGACATTGCCCCTGGCTTGACGATCCAGATATTACGTACTCCATCCATGTACAGTTGAGGCAAGTACTTCTCCAACTGCATGCCAACATTGAGGTCTTTTGAGCCAATAAGAAACTATTAGCTCTGTAGATGATTACCTCATCCAGCATGTCAGAGGCCTTCCTAACTGTTAGTGTACTGCAGGCAAACCTCCCGCCCTCTCTGAATGGAACATGTATATTTGAAACTGAAATAAAGGGGAAAGAGGGAGGGAGGGAGGGAGGGGCTTACAGGACTATCTTGTAGTAGTAGTTGATTAGACTTTGCCATTCTGTCCCGGCCAGCTCAAGACACTGCATGGGAACATTAATATCTCTCTCCCCTCCCTCTCCTCCTGACCTTGCTCTCTTCCTCAATATCCTCATGCAGTCTGGAGCTAACATAGGCAGAGCAGGCACGGAGCGCCAAACCGACTGCTTCTTCTGGGACCACGGGGGGCTCACACGGGGGGCCGTGGAGTCCAATATTCACGGAAGACCCCCTGGAAACACTGACCGGTCTGTTGTGGCGTGTGTTTTGAGCCGTGTGCGGAGTCGTGGTACTGGGGGTGGGAGGTGAGGCGATAATGTGTTGTGCTGAGATTGGAACCTGCCCCATTGTTGGTCGGTCACTAGTTTCAGAATGTTGAGAGCTGTCGCGAATCTATAGTCATCGTGTGAGAGGAATTATTGGATTGGAAGAATGGGGGTATGAGAATGTGGTATTGGGTATGAGAGTGGGGTACGAGTTTGGACAGTATGGGAACATGGGTATGTGAATGATGAATTGGGTTCTTACAATCAGGTGTAAGTGTAAATGTATGGGGATGAGGTCATAGGCAGTAAGGATGTATGTATTGATAGGGTGCAAGATGAAGTAAAGAGTGTCTCACTGATGAAAGAATCCTTCTCTTCGGGAGAACTGAGGAGGAAGCAGCGAGGGAAGAAGAGGTCAGAGTGCGTCTCCCCACACCACACCAGGTTCCTCAGGTTGGCACACAGTCCCACCTTCACAACAGTCACCACAGTCACACACACATACACACACACACACACACATCAAAGTTTACACGCTGAGGCCCTATGAATACTCTGTAGTTAACATCCACAATCTTTTCATGGTCTCAAAATTTATGCTTCCAGACAAAAATATCGCGAATTGGTATAATTTACATACACACATATCTTGGTGGTGACAGCGTGTTGTGCTCCTAACACAAGTCCAGATAGATACGTACTGTACCTTGGTGGTGAAGGAAGAGGCTTTGGCGAAGTGGTTGGCAAAGGCCGAGGGGAGGAGGTTGGTGTAGAGAGAATCATCTCTTCTCAGAGTCCAGACAAAGTTTGGGTCAGCGTTCCTCACCGCACGACACTGGGGGAGATGCCGGGAGGGCCAGGTAGGAGAATAGTCAGTTTACTGACCCCGACATGCTTTTGTATACATTGTATATACGCCCCACATCTATAATGCAAGTGTCTGATGACTACAGACCTCAGGTTTTTGTTGGGAATAATTATCATGAGAGTGAATATTTTACCCGAACATTACGCAAGTATTGTGCGGGTGAGAATTGTTAAACGAGAATTCATTGAAACAAAAACGAAACAAATGGTAGCCCCATCTCTGACTTACCACCATGTGGTACTCTTGCTCCCCCATGTCACATCAGCACCTTCCACACCTGCACACTTCTCCCTCTCAACCACCTCACGTTGTCACTACTGTCACTGTCACAGTGGTGGGTGTGGCTGGAGTCACGTGATCTGCCACGCCCACCAGCCACACCCTCTCCGCCACTCTTTGTTCTCCTACCGACAGCTCTCATTGCCAGGTAAGGTGACTCGGTCTCGGTCTTGTGATCTCTCTCCACCCAGCCTCTCTCTCTCAGACACTTTCTGATTGTGCTGTAGCCACCTCTGCACACAAACACCTTCTTCTTCTGCAGTTGTACATATATACACCAGAGAAAGATACTGTAGCTGGAGAGTGCGGCGAGACCCAGGAATGATGTAAATTAAACGTCGTACTTTTAGTGGGAGTTTTGGGGGAAGGACAAGCTAACTAACCTGAATACCATGACTAGGTATAGCTGGAGAGTGCAGTGAAACCCAGGAATGATGTAAATTAAAATGTTCGTACTTTTAGTGGGAGTTTTGGGGGAAGGACAAGCTAACTAACCTGAATACCATGACTAGGTATAGCTGGAGAGTGCAGTGAAACCCAGGAATGATGTAAATTAAAATGTTCGTACTTTTAGTGGGAGTTTTGGGGGAAGGACAAGCTAACTAACCTGAATACCATGACTAGGTATAGCTGGAGAGTGCAGTGAAACCCACTCCGAGACGAAAATTTCATCCGTTGTATATACGTACAGTATGTAAGCAATAGGCCCAGGAAGCAGTTTTGTAAGTGTTTGTCTCGTGTTTAAATTCGTTAGCTGATCTGAATTTTACCTTGATTGCTCTCTCGGCTAGAAATTTAACCCTTCTGAGTCTGTCTGTATCGCTGAGTCGGCTCCACGGCCAGTCGGGAGCAATCTGAGTGGTATTGCTAGACCCTCCAGCTTCAACCTGGAGAGATCTCTTGTTGGGGGAAGAGACCGGGGTGGTGGACGAGGAGGAAGAGGGGGAGGGTCTTCCCGGTGGAGTGGATGTCTGCCTCTCTCTTTCTGAGACTGATAAATTGGCATTAGCAAATTTTTTTAAGGGAAAAAAACAGTGATTTCACATAATCAAGCATTGCACAGCTTAAAATCATGCGTTTTCCAGACTAAATCAAGGGTGTAAAAAAACTCGTGGAAACTCATTGCTGTGTGCTTGTGTGAAATTGATACTCACCTGAAGAAGAATCTTGCAGTGATGATGTCTTACTTGATGATCTTCTTCTCTTTCCACCAGATGAGGAGGAGGAAGAGGAGGAACTATGATTGGGTCTATTAGTGAGGAGTCTCCCCTTAAATTGGATCTGTCTGCTGTCAG